>JBBPBX010054059.1:0-23613 GCA_038048925.1 Garcialebias charrua
CTCAAACCAGCCGGTCAAAGCAGATGACCACTTGTCCTGAGCCTGGTTCTGCTGGAGGTTTCTTTCTTTTAAAAGGGAGGGTTTTTTTTCCCTTTCCACTGTTGCCATTGTGCTTGCTCTAGATGGGAGACTGTGATGAAGTGAAGATTCAATGTGTCTGCTGGCTTCCTTAGTTTTCTATGTATGTGAATGATCTTGTAAATTGCCCTGAGAGAACTTTGTTGCGATTTGGCGCTATATGTTGGTGAGAAAGTGCTGTCTAGCTTCAAAAACACCACATCAAATTTGAACAAGATTTGGAGTCGCAGCACGGACAGTCAAACTGATGGAGCAAGCCCCGCCAGGTGAATCCAAGCAGAGAGCTACGACAGGACAAGAGGTCCCTCACCACCCAGACAACACAAGCTTGACTTCGGTGCAAAACCAGTAAGTGGGGCAGAGTCAAACAAGTTGGTCAGACGGTTTGTAGTAGAAGAAATGCTGCCCTTCAACACGGTTGACTCGCCTTCGGCTTTGTGCCATAATAAACCAAATCCCCACCTGTAAATGCCGAGCTGCCTCAAAGAGGAGCTTTTTCTGCGTATCTGGAGGAGGAGTATGCAGAGATGGAGCGAAATCTGAAGACTGCATGTCGACTTTGTGTCAACCACCACAGATATTTAGACTGCTAATGCCAGTAACAGAAGCTATATGACAGTAACAAGGTGACTGTCCTTATGGGACTTTACTACCCACACTTGAAGTTCTGATGCAGAAGATCATGGCTGAGAAACATTTGCTCTCCAGGATGACTGCAGGCCTTCCAGATGCTATAGTGAAGGTATGTTCCATCTGTAAGCTAGTTAAAATTTCTAACATCACACTATTTTTGTACATTGTGTAAGGGGTTATGAGGAGGTCAATATTAATACTGACCTCTTTATCCTTAATTAATCTACTTATTCAGATTGAATAGTAAATTCACGGATTCTGTTCTTTTTCAGTTTACCCAATATCTCTGTGATCTTTATGATGGATAAATAAACAGAGCCATTAAGTGACAAAGACGTTAACTTAGTTTGATATGTCAAAGAGACACTATCATTTATTTAGAATAAATCAACTAAATTAACACCATTACACTTGATTGACATGATTTCACTTTCTTTCAATTTAAAACGTCAGCACACTTAAATTCAACACAACAGACTTCAATATTGGATGTAAACATATTTAGTCTGAGGGCTCTTTAAACTTAAAATAGTTTCCAGCTTAGATTGAGAGGGGAAAGAGTAGGAGGAAAGATTTAAGAAGAATCGGGAGGTTAAGAGAGGAAGTTTATCTTGCATTTATGAAACCAGATGACACTCTTCCGTACGCGTCCAGCTAAGATATCATCACACCTCCAGCAAGCAAACAGCTGCTCCTTTACCTTAAGACGTCCGCCTTGGTTCTGGTAAAGAGCTGTGGTCAACTTTAGACTGACGAGTCGTCGGTCCCGCAAGTCCAAGCTGGACTCCACGCGTGTTTACCTTGTCGGTGTCGGTGATACTCGCTTTCGTCGGCAGAAGTCGTGACAGTCGTGGTTTCTTGGCTCAAGATAATTTATTCCAGGAAGGAATAACAAACGCTCGTTCGAGGTGGACTCATAACAGCCTGTTATCAGTCCTTAGCTGAAGACGCAGGTCGTTAGCTCTTGACCAAAACGTACCCAGCTCTTGGGAAAGGTTCACATCTCTTTGAAAATTCCCAGCAAACTCTGAAGCGTTCTCGCACAGTTAGAACTTAAAAAGCAGGAACCAAGAGAGGAGTGCACTTGTGTTATCAGGTCCAAGGTTACAGCCAGAGCAGAGAGAAATGTTTAGGAAAAAGATAGATAAAGCTGGAGCCCTGCTCATGAGACTGTCTCTGAGTTTCTAAACAAAACCGTCCGGTCTCTGTGACCCGAAGGCTTCACCTTTAAACACAGCAGTGAACACAGTTTAACTCTTACAGAATGACACAGCTTAAAAGCACACATCATGAAAATGACAAAAGTTATTCTTTTGATCACATCAGCCTAAAATCAAAGATAGAAATAGTCTCTTTTGGTGACTATATTTATCAGATTATAGCTAAATGAATGATTTTGTAGTAAATGTCTTGCTTTACTGAGAGGTCAGTAAAGGTCATCACTGGACAGTTCAAAAGTACACAGGTGTCTTAAAAGTGGACAAGGTCATGCCCACTACATCTCCCCCCTTTTGGAAGCCATTATAAATCTCTTCAGTATTTAAAATGAGCATAAATTGTTTGTCTGTACCTCTGTTATTCTAAAATTTGTATTTAGAATAAACAGGAGTTTTTGTTTGTGTACAGAACAATTTTAAAAGCTGGTAATTCACCATAAAAATGCTGAATTCTCATGATGTATTTGAGAAAACTCATCTGTCAACGTCTTTCAACCAACAGGGGGCAGCTTCGAGTCTTAATTTTAATCACGAGGAAACTGATTTTTCTAATCAGTATTTAAACTAAAAACAACCTTTTCAGAGTTAGTTTCTAGTATGTTCGTGATAAACGCTCGAACTGCGGTCTTGTCAGAGACAAATTTATGTTGTTAGACAGTTTAGATGGCTTAAATTGAGTTTTTTAAACTTTTAGTGAAACCACTTTTCACCGTGTGTGTGTGAACTGCGTCTGCTTGTCACTCAAAGTGCATCAGGAAATGACGACACAAATAGGCGGGTCGACGCAGCGCGTCACCAGCTCTGCTGTGCTGAGCGAGGCGGAGCTCGCTACACAGATACGTGACGTCAACCAATCAATCACAGCGGTTGTAGTTCATTCCAAGCATTCATGGTAAACGAAGTTTTCTTACCTTCGCCCAATGCAGTACCGGAAATGACGACAAAGTGGGTTGGTCGCAACGGCGTGCGTTCCCACTACAGCGAATCAGCGCTCGCTACGAGTGATTGACAGCTCACAGCTCTCGTTTCATCCAATCACAGCTCATAAACAAACGTGTACTCGGACACGTAGCTCTAACGTTAGCTCGCACAACAGACCACAACTTTATAGACTCTTAAAACAACTCAAACGCTTCAATTTAACTCCCCAAAACTCTGAAACGTGCGGCGAACACACCTAGACAGGCCAACTTAGTTACGCTCAGTAACACAGCACTGCAGCTGTTGAACAAACACGGACTCTCTCGGAGCGCGTTCAGGTCGGTTCCGTCCACTTTAAAGGAGCAGAATTCGGGTTTCAGAACCACTATCCGACAACGTTCTAACATATATGCTGCTTCGACCTTCTTTAAAATGTAAAATACCACAACAGCAATCTTGTAGATGTTAAATTAGCTTTCAGGCTTCTGACTCGGCGGTCAAACAAAGCTTTGTACAGGAGTCCGCGTGAACTGGACCGAACCAGGACCAGAACCACCACAGACCACGGCTGACAAAACTTCACCTGAATGCTTCCAACAGCGTCTAACAGAGTTGAAACAATAATAATCTCACAGCTTCAAATGATAAAAACATGCAGAATCTGCCTGCTTTGAACACTTCCAGCCAAAATCATTATCCTCAGAGTTTAAAACTTGGATCCTTTTATGCAAACATGACGTTACAGTTCATGACTGAGACCACAGATATCAATAAACTTTCAGAACCACGTACGAAGGCCACCAGATGTAAGGAATTAATGTGGAGGGTCAGTTTAATACTGACCTCCTTTTTACCTTAATTTACTTATTCAGATTGAATAGTAATTTCACGGATTCTGTTCTTTTTCAGTTTACCCAATATCTCTGTGATCTTTATGATGGATAAATAAACAGAGCCATTAAGTGACAAAGACGTTAACTTAGTTTGATATGTCAAAGAGACACTATCATTTATTTAGAATAAATCAACTAAATTAACACCATTACACTTGATTGACATGATTTCACTTTCTTTCAATTTAAAACGTCAGCACACTTAAATTCAACACAACAGACTTCAATATTAGATGTTACACATATTTAGTCTGAGGGGCTCTTCAGCTTAAAATAAGTTCCAGCTTAAGATTGAGAGGGAAAGGGAAAAGGAGGAATAAGAGGTTGGAGAGATTAAGTTATTTATCTCGAGTGTAACCAGAGATGACACTTTCCATCCGACTTCGGCTAAATCCCAGGTACGTTTGTAAACCGCTCTTTACCTTTTGACGATGCGTCTGATAAAGATATCACCAGCCTCCCAGGTGCACAGAGTCCTTCCGGCCCTCGTACGTCTGAACTGGTCGTTTACTTCCAACGTCTCCTCGGATCCGCGTCAGCCGTCAGAAACATGTGGCAGCTTCTGGCCGACTTCAAGACGAGATGTTTCTCAAAGAAAGTTCATTAGGAACTTTGGAGCTTTTGCTCGGGGAACTGGATGGAGGCGTCCATCAGTTCTAGCTGACAAGTTAGTCTTTGGCTCTTGACCAAGCTTGACCAGCTGCAAGGCAGAGAGCTTTCAGGTCTCTGTCCATTCAAACTCTCTGTCCATTCAAAGACTGAAGCGTTTCCGCACAGTTAGAACTTAAAAAGAGACTTAGAGAGGAGAGAAACTTGTCTCTTTTTCATTGGTCCACTCGTTATCACTATTCAAGGTGAAATTCAGCACAGAGAAGGAAATTGTTTAGGAAAAGTATCTGAGTGAGAGACTTTCAGACGCTAGATGAGAGTTTTAGCTGAAACTCGACAAAAACAATTTCAGTGTAAGTCAGTTTGACATTTTAGCTGAACTTTGACACCTTTTCACTTGCAGAAATGACACATTGATGTTTCACATTTAAAGAATAACAGCATATAACATATATCATGAAAATGACAAAAGTTATTCTTTTGATTACATTAGAATAAAATCAAAGGTAGAAATAGTCTCTTTTGGTGACTATATTCTGATTACAACTAATGGAATGATTTTGTGATAAATGTCTTGCTTTACTGAGAGGTCAGTAAAGATCATCTCTGGAACAGTTCAAAAGTACACAGATGTAATAAAGTGAACATGGTCATGTCCACTACAATTGTACAGTATATTCATTATCATCACAAAAAAAAAAGATTAAAACAAATGCAGATGTCGGTAAGAATCCTAAAACAAAATTAAATCTATAATATTGATCCCACATTAGATGGCTTGCAAGTAATTCAATGACAAAATAATTAGTAGGCCTTGTAGACATATCAAAACATATTAATTATATTTTTCAGGTATCCAGACTCATTTTGCCGGTGTGCTGGATGACAGATGCCCTTTTTGCAGCTGTCAGTTGTCCTAAATTCAGACTTCAATGGCTAAGAGAAGCAGGAGGGAGAGAGTAAAATAACTTTGATTTTGATTTTTACTTTGAAAGACTGTCTTTTTTATGTATTTTTAGTTAAAATGTATTCATGTTTAACAAAGTGAAGAAATATTTTTTTGTAAAAATAGTATTTGTTTAGTGAAATCAAGAAAGACACTATGTTTCATATAAAGCAAGTATTTTTTTATGATACTGAAGTGAAGACATGCTTATTTTTTTATAAAAAGTGTTTGTTTAATGAAGTCAGACAATTAAATTTTTTATAAAAACAAATATTTGTTTAATACAGTTTTTTATATGCATTTTATTCCTGAAATAGTGTTTAAGTTAATTTTATTGCAGGAAATACATTCTTGATATTACCATTAAAATGCACTTTCAGTAAAGTATTGACAAAGCTCAATGTAATTTTTATGTTGAGGTGGTGGAGGGTTGTTGTCAGCATGCAGCTGCTGAAAATAACTAATAAAATAACTTGTAAACTAACTTAGTTACTTTCCAAATCAAGTAATCGGTAAGTTAACTAAGTTACTTTTCCTAAGGACTAATCAGTAACTTGAGTTACTTTTCAATTTAACTATGCCATCACTTGTTAAGACCACACAACAGTGTCCTAAATCTGAATTTGATTACTGTACTGTAATTGGATTTATGATTTTCATACTATCAATAAATAAATAAATAAATAAATAAAACGTATACAAAAGTTGGTCACACATAGGCAAAAAAGTTGGATTTGGGCCATTTTGGTCTGCAGTTTAAATGTAGACTGTGCTGTGCTGAGGTTTAACATTTTGTTTGATTAAAATTTTATTTTCAGTTATAAAAAATATTGAACTCATTCCCTGCAGTTCAGAGCTCGTGAGTTGGCTTTTTTTATCTTTATTTTTTAGCTTATCATGTCAAAGACAAGTCAGACTCTGAGGTAGTAGCCTGTTTTTCTTTCTTCAACTCTTCCAAAAAATATAAATGATCAAATGTGTTTCCACTGCAGGAGCCTTTTTCAGGAACTACAGTACATTTCGGAGCTGTTTTCTACGTTTCGGTTTTGCCTACTGGCAACACAGTACCCACAGCAAGGTCAAACGATCGCCTAACCCTAACTCAACCCAAAATTTTAAAAGTGGGTAAAAAAATAGATAGCTGTCCAGATGTTTTGTATGAATGCACGCAGTGTTCACTGACAAGGCTTCAAATGTGTCCAGTCTTTAGTCAATTTTCTGCACTTATAAAATCTTAACCTCTTTTTGGTTTTCTTTTAATGTCAAGTCATGCCACATGTTTATTTTTTAATAAATTTGGTGATTTTTTTGTGGTGATTCTTGATGTTTGTTGAATATTAAAGCATTCTTATTTTGTTGTAGGCCTAGCCATCTTTCTAGCAAGAAGTGACAGCAAAAGAAATTATCTCAAGATTAAAACGGAAAGAAAAAAAAGATGTACCATATTTTTTGGACTACAGGTATAAGGCGCACCGGATTATAAGGTGCAATCTCAATGAACGGGTCTGTTTTCATACATAAGATGCGCTGGATTATAAGGTGCATTAATACAAACAGTTGTCAGAACTAAATTCTTAGTGGGTCAAACATGGTATAAATTCATAATTTCCTGCTAAGTGGAGGCATTAAATTCAATACAAGCAGTAAGTTGTATCTCCTGTAAGCTGTTAGGACAGCTATCTTTAAATTAACGTTCCCAGGGACCTGACAAATGTATTACATTTCAATAGCCTATCGGTTAACTCTTTGGCTATGTGGTATGGACGCTACATAAGGAAGAGGAAAAAAGTGCTTCCTCGGGACTCCCTGCTCTCATGACTTTCTGCCAAAGCATTTACTGCCACATTAGTGATTTCATACATATGCTAAGCCCTGCCTGCCTGTGGCTTAGCCTGTGCTCTCCTCAGAGAAGTGGAACAGACGCCTGCGGGAGCGAAGTCAACAATTAGATGTCTCAAAAAGAACATTTCAATCCCTGAGGTCAACTTGGCAAGCAAACACGTTTTTTTTTTCTTGTGAGGCATGGTTTGATTAAGTCTATTGGCTGGCAATGAATGAAGAATTTCTGCGTTGCTGCAGGGATCCATACACAGACTTACTGTGGGCGTATTTATTATTTGTTTCTGTAAGTGAAAGCATTATCAGATGCTTTACTCTTGTATTGATTGCGATGATGAACGGCTCCTTGAGTTGTTAGTGCAAACAGAGAAACGAGGGTTAGTCTTTATGTCTTTGGACAAGCTGTTGGACTGCTCATTGATGAGAATCTCAACTTTTGTGTCTGAACATGAAAAACAAATCACAAAGTGGGGATAAAATATTAAAATTACTACAATAGCCAAGTGCCTTGATAGTTCAGAATGAATTCTGACAAGACAGTGGGTTAAGAGAGTTGCAGAGATGGCATCATTATTGGGGGGGAAAAAAAATCAAATAAAACATGAATGAAAAATGGAAATTGAGTGAATGCACTTCAAACGAGCTAGACTTGGATAATTCAATCAAAGCTGTGTCAAAGGAAAATTAAAGTAAAAACCATTAATAAAGTAAGGACAAAATCAAATGCTCCCAATTGTCTCTGCTTTGCCTCCATAGATAGCACTTGATCAACTAAGCTGGACACTGCAAGGACGGGTTTACAAAAGCTGTTAATTAGCGATGTAGAATAATGCGATTCTGAAATTAGCTTTATATTGCGTGTGTTCTGTGCAGAATATTAAATTTGATCTCTCCCCAGTGGTATCCCTGTGACAGTAATGACTAGTTAGCTCTGGGCTATGGCAGCTCAGACCAGAGGGTGTTCACATAATTTACACCTTCCAAAACCACTATTTCTGCATTTTCCCTGGCTTTAATTCAAGAAACGTTCTTTGAAGTATTGACACTTCTGCCGACTGATGCAGAGCATTCTGACCCTGCTCTAGTAGGTCTATAGTTTCTTGGTGGTAATGGTTATTGTTTTGAGGTTGGACTCTCTGAGGGTGTTTTGGGCATTCACAAGAGTGAAGTTGACAAGCAGCTTTTCCTGCAAGCTGTTTTCTAATCTAAACCTCACAATATACAAGACTTTATGCCTATTTCTCCTCAAAGCTTTGTTTTGTACTTATAATTCTCTATGATGTTCACGACTGTGCTTAAAATAAATCTCCCCTGGTGTTTTAAATCTTAGCACTACTGAAGTTGCACAAGCCGTACATCGCTCTTATGGTCAGAACTATTATATTCTAAACCACTTTTAATTTGTAAAACGTAATTATAGCACCTTTCATAGATATAGTATCACAAACTACTTTACAGTAAATGTAATAAAAACAAATACTTGTCTAAACATCAACAGCAGCAAACAAGTAAAACAGACGATAGGAAGAAACAAAATATTAAAATCTCCACATTTAACTAAAAGCCTGTTCATAAAATAGTATTTTTAATGTATCGGCATCTTTAGCCTGATGACTTTAGCTTGTGAGATGTGTGAAGTTGAGTCAAGTCAGAGATGTAAGAAGAACCTTGTTTGTTCAAACCTCTAGAAACTAAAAATGTTCAATGAACTACCAGCAAAAGGAAATTAAAACAGGTGTGACAAAAGCTTGTCTGTTTATGCACATTAACAGTCTTGCAGCCAAGCTTGACCAACCAGAAGCCGGTCAAGCTCCTTGTTTTAAAATGTAAATACAGTAACCTGTTACTGTATTCCAAACAAGAAGAAATGAAAAAAACATGAATGATCATCTCAAGTTCAGTCTTTTGACCAAAAAACATCTCAGTTTTGAAATGTTTCTGAGATGGAAGTGATATTTTCTAGTTAGCAGTTTTTATAAAATGATTTAAAGACGTTGCAGAATAAAAACAATAAGTTTCTCAGACTGGACAGAACAGAAGGACCAAAAGCACCAATGAGAACTGTTTACTTTGGGAAATCTTTTTTCATTCAACACCACAAACTGTATGTCACAAACACTGAGAATTAATTTGAACACTTTTAAAAACACGTTAACCGAATTGTTATGAACTGGTCTCTGCTGTGTTTTCATCCTGGTGGACACTGGACCCACATCCGAACCGGTCCGCTTCGTGGAACGAAAGCTTATGGACCTTGCAGGAAAAAAATAAAAATAAAACATCAGTTGGTTGTTATGTGATCCAAGTAAACACAAGCAAAAATTATTAAGAACGTTGTTTACCTGCTGTAAATCAGCTGATTCTCACGGAGTAAAATCCGACATTGTCACGCAGTTCTGGTTCTGCTCAGCAACTGGTGTGCAGCTTGTTAGATGAAGCGGGACCCACTTGGTGTCAAATCTGTCGACTCTTATCCAAATTCCAGCTTTAACTTGTTGTTAACTCGTTGACAACAACTTGTAGTTAGCGGAACTTTTAGCCCCAATGGTAAACAGACGAGGCAGCCTCAGTCAGCAGCATGCATGCGCGTTAGTGAAGGTTAAAAAATTCACAGCGCCATCTAATGGCCCGGCATGGTAACTACAGTGAATTCATGAGAGCGGGGGGGAGTCATATCCACAGAATTCACTCGTGTCAACGCAAATGTTTTTACTCTAATTAACATATCCAAACCTCCGTTTCCCCCAACTGTGTCCGTGTAAATAGGGCCTTGGTCTCAGATAAAATTGCTCCCTCCACTCGCCAGGATCTATAACTCTGAGCAGCCTCAGATAAGCAAAATAAAAATAAAACCCTATCGCTGTTCTTCTACGTGCAACTCCTATTTGATTACCTTGCACCAAAAACATTAAGGTTTACTTGCAGTCCCTGTTCACTTCTCAACTAGAAAAACGCTCATCTCGAAAACCACAAACATTCTTTATTTAAATCTATCAGTGACGTGGAAAATCGGTGTTTAAAACATTGTGTTCCTGATTCCTGCCCAGCAAATAACTGCCCCACCAGAGGCTCGCCTGGGTACAAACAAAGTATTATGGAGCTTTACATCATTTGTTGATGACTTGAATTTTTTCAAATGACCCTAAAGATAAGCCAAAACTTGTGAGTCAATTAATACAGTTCCTTTAATATTAAAAGTGTCACTGCAGTCTTGCTAGCATCACTTTATTTGCAAGGTTCTTATCAGGTCACATGACTTATTCAGAGGAGTGGAGACATTGTAAACGGCTGATATGACCAAGAAGATTCATCACCAGTAGATGTAAACAGTTGATGCAGCACATCATACGACAAAAAAAAAAAACGATCCCAAGTCTGGTCTAATGAATAACTGGTCGTTTTACTGACTGCAGATATGCATATCTTGATCAACAATAATAGTGTCTGCAAAATTGCTGAGCAGAGGAAAAAAACAGACTTTTCTGCGCATCACCGCAACATCATACATACCGTGTTGCGAAACAGCTGATCCCTCAGCAATGACAAGATATTGTCCTTGATGGCTTGCCATCTGTTCTTTAACAACTGCTCATTGCTTCACAATGCAATCATAATTTTAATGCTTTGATTCAACAAAAAAAAAGTCTGAAGCTTTTGTGCATTTATTTGTTTTTCCCAAACACTTTAAAATTCTTTCCATGCCAGTTCTTTTACAACTCCTTTATGTTAAGGTTGGAGCATTTTTGGCTCATTGACGAAAGGCAGAAGATGTTTTATCATTTAAAAACACAGCACATGATTGGTCTGTTGTAAAATACAAAGTAAATGTCAATGTCCATGATTGTTGTGCAATATAGAGTGAAAAAGGAGTGGGAATGGGATATCTTCTTGTCCCACAAGTTAAAAAAAGTACCAATTACTCATCCTGATGGAGACGACCTACCTAGACTTGAAGTAGGAAAAGTCGTTTTTACGGATGGATAGAAACCAAATGCTGCCATGACAGAGAGGCAAATTTATTCTGTATTTTTTAAATGGTTTAATGACATTTTAAAATAGAGCATTATTCTGACAAAACAGAGCTATTAATCTAATGGGAAAAATAAATGAGGCGGTGAGGCCATCTAGGTATATTGTTTTGAGATGAGTCAATAAAAAATGTTAAAAACACTATCCATAAGCTTATGCTGCAATTTGAGCAAAAACATTCTGTACCTCAATGCCCTGGAGCTTATTGTCAAGACAGAAAAATATTATTTCATTTCTGATTTGCCTGCATTTGTATTGAGGTCCAACATACAGGTTAGCTAAGAACATGTAAGTGAGCAAAACAACCTTACTTTAATGGTGGAAAACCAGCACAACAACTTTATATGAGGTAAAGTTTTGAATAGAAAAAGTGCACTTTATCTTTAGTTATTCCAAACTGGTATTAATACATAACTCAGATTTATGGAGTGCATGCTCAGTGCCTATAAGGGTAGCCTATTTGTCATGTAAAAAGACTGGGTACGTGTCCCAAAAGTACTAGGCTGTATTATGCAGTACTACTAAAAATCCTAATTTAGTTCTTTTCAATTTTTGCTCAACATGGTTCCAGGTTTTTCAGTCTGGTTAGCTTTACTTCCTGTTTGTTCATGTAAAGCACAGATGTCTAATCCTATACCATACCATTTTATTTATAGAGCACTTAAAACAGCGAAACGGCCAACCAAAGTGCTGTAAAAAACAAACAAACAAACAACAGGCAACACATAGGCAACATACACAATGAAGTAAAAAAAAATAGTCATAAAAACGTCGCAGATAATAAATATAACAACCAAACACAGATCATCTGGTGTTGAAAGCAATGGAATAGTAGTGAGTCTACTAGGGAGGGGCCTGTCTGACGAGCAGCGGTAACTCATTCCAAAGTCTTGGTCCTCAAGGGTTACTATCAAGGCTTAATTTGTAAACCGACTGATGCCGGAATGCATATAGCGGGCAGGCCGGCAGGTGGTTGCATGTGGGGGGAGGGGCAGGGGGTCTGTGGGTCCACCCCCAGAAAATTTTGAATAAAGTATAAATACATTTCCTGCATTCTGGTGTATTTTAAAAGGTTGTTAAATATCTATGTTTACCTACATAAGTAAACACTTGATTCAATAACTATTTTAAACAGCAACAGCAGCTTTTTCCTTATGTGTGAATAGAGCCGCTCTGCTTCAGTCAAAGCAAGCATTGGCACTCATCCCCAATACGCACTTGCTTCTTCTCCAATCTCGATTGCCCCTACCTTCAAGTGCTTCTATGTTTGGTTGTCCAACAAGAAGCCTTTTTTAATTAAAGTAATTTAGACTGTCTTTTTTACATTTTGATCACTCTTATTCTAACAAAGTGCCATGGATTTGATATGTGATATGATGTGACTAATACACATCAAACATTTATCTCGTATTTTTAATAAATTATCAAAAATGTTTATTAATAACCCACTTAAACTGTCAAACTGATTAGCAATATAGTTGTGCTGATTGATTATATATTTCAGTTTTTTCAATAAAAATGTGCGATGACTTTGGACTTTCAGGGGTGGAGATTTGAGTTACCAGATCTAAGCAAATAGTTGCCGGAACGCACCATGTCAAAATAAGAGTTCTCCCGGATCTTGTTCTGGCAGGATCTGGCTCAAATTAAGCCCTGGTTACTATCCTGCATGTTTTAGACTTTTCTTTGCTCAAACATACCTGATATGAATGAATGGATCATTTATCACCTTCTGCAGAAGAAGAAGACCAAATTCAGCCATTGAATCAGATGTATTAGAACAGGGTAACATGGAAAATAGACTCTTGAAGACCAAGGTTATTCACAAGTTATACAGAAGCCATTTGTTGAAATTAGATCTGTTTATTCGGAGAAATGTCTAAAATGTAAGACACTGCATCCCTTAAGAGAAAAGACTGGACATTACTTGTAAATCATTTTTAGGCAGCTACTTTCTTAAACTAAAATGTCATTCTTTGGTCAAAGCACCATAACAATACGGTAAAATATCCCAATTTGTAACCCTGACTATTAGCCTCTTTTCGTAGCAGCTGTATAAAGAATATGTGAGCAAATTGACACAGTTATCTAAAAAACACAAAGACTAAAGATGAAGAAAAAATCTACAGAATGGCACAATAAAGTTTAAAACATAAATATGTACATACAGTATAGCTAAATATCAAATTGAGTGTTTACTGTTGCATTAGCTGCTCTTTTAGTTTAATATCTACTTAGCAAGGTTGATGAGCAATTTTTCATTTCATTTTTTAAATGTTTTATCTCCAGATAAAATAACAGAATTTATAATTATTTGTCTAAAAACAGTCTTGTTGTAAATGCCATCAATTTATTTACTTGAATCACATATGTACAGCAAAAGGTAACCCATGGGAGAGCGTTTTTATTCTATTTTCCAGTGCAGATTGCCTTGTTATGCATATGAAAGGCAGCGATTTCTGTTCTCAGTTAATGCAATATTAATAATGTTGCAGACATCTGAAAACAAAAGAACTGAAACTGATAAAAAGAGGAATCGAGGCCACCAGACTGACAAAGTGTGTCTCATAGCAGAGCCTTTATATTTTCTTTCATGGCTTCATTTATGCATTATTTAAGAAAGCAATGTGTGTGTGTGATACAGTGACCTACTACATTATTTTAAACACCAATTACCACCCCCACCTCCTGGGACGGACTTAAAGATGGAGCGCAAAGGCATCAGTATTCCTGTTCCCCATTTATTCCCATTCACTCAACTCAGCCAGCCCTTTCAGTTCCTATTCTTTCAATCAGAGAAACTTGTGATTTATGCACATTTAACCCCCATGAAAACATCAATACACACCTCGAACCAGATACCACATAATTCTCTGTCCTAATATACCTGCTATTGAATTACCAACAAATGCATTCGAGCAATCTGTATTCTCCCCATGTATGGGCAAGATGTTGGATCACATGGAAAATCTAAAAAAAAAACTGCTATTTAAAGTCTATGCACTCATCTTTGCTCCCTTCCTCACCTGCTCAGCCTCCCTTCAATACCAAAAAGCAACCAGCCATTGTGAAACAATCAGGTGGACATGAGACGATAAAGATTAGGAGGCAATCACGACCCTAAGGGAACTCCTATTAGTCAAATTAGCGCACAATCACTTCAAGGTCAAGTTTTGATGCTTTTAGGAGACAAGTCACGTCTTTAGCACCTTCATGAGTTCCCTGGAAGAAAGAGGGGCTTTAAACAGGTGCCACCTGTTCAGTGGGAGGACTACGTGGGTGAAAATGAGTGTGTATCAACCAGCAGTATACCAAAAATCATCCATCCATTCATTATCTTCCGCTTGTTCCGAAGTTGGGTTGCGAGGACAGCAGCTTGAGCAGGGAAGGCCAAACATCTCTTTCCACAGCCACGTCTTCCAGCTCTTCTGGGAGGATTCCAAGGCGTCCCCAGGCCAACCGAGATACATAGTCTCTCCAGCGTGTCCTGGGTCTTCCTCGGGGTCTCCTCCCAGTTGGACATGCCCAAAGCACCTCCCTAGGGAGGTGTCCCGGGGGCATCCTTACCAGATTATTATACTGTTCTACTTGAGCCCCTCATGTGAGTCTGCATCCTTGGGTCTTTCATTCTTTTTGGCAAAACTGACTTTTAACTATTGCAGCAAAATGTTAAACGTAATCTGAAGTTCAGTTTTGCAAATGACCATTAGACATGTTTTTTTTTTTTCTGTGTATAAGGCACATTTTTATTTCCATTTTGTCATTGACTGAAGACAAAAATAACTTGTTTGTGCCCTCTCGGGTGGTACGAAACTTCAAAGTACAACAAAAAATATAAAATTCACACCGTCTTAAACTCAAAATCCAACATAGTTTTTGCTTATGAATACTTCAACAAAATTTTAAAGAGACAGCTTTGTACTCTTGGGCTCAATAAGTGTAAAGTGTATTTGTTCTAATCGAATTTAACTAGACTAATTTTAATGTCTAACTAATTTTCTACTGTGGCTCTCGCTCAAGACGGTCGCTCGTGCTCTCCCTCCCCCTGTTCTCCTTTTCCTTCTGCTTCTGCTCTTTGTGTGTTTGGAGCTCCTGGTACACATCTCCCAAATAGAAAATACTTTTATGGACCTGGGGCCTCATGTATCAAAAACCTGCGTGGATTTCCTACTGAAAAGTGACGTACGGTGAAATCCAGAAAAGTGTCTACGCACAAAAAGATCCAGATTTATCAAACTGTGCGTACACCGGTATCCACGCACATTCCTTTTGTACATCACAATTGACGTGGAACTGAGCGCACGTGAGACACCTCCCCTGACACGCCTACATTTACATATGTTAAACAGATGCAAATTACTTCCTGCATGTGTGAAGGACATGTTTGTTTGATCCCTGCGCGATCAGAAATGATTTCTAGATTCGGGAAAATAATGAATTTAATATAATATGGGTGAGGACAAACATCCTAAGTAAGAATAGTAATAAAATGTGTTCATCATGCAAAGAACGAGTGATTGTGTGTCGGTATTTGTGTGCGCGCGCACCCTGCTGTGGTGCGCGAACCGGCTCATTCATTCATTCTGTGTGGAAATATTAACTTTGCGCACGAGTTTATTACCATTATTACTGTAAACACAGAGGAACTTACTTGGATGTTTGCTAGAACATAGATCTTTGTTTATGTAGATGATGTGAAGAAACGAGTCTGTGCGTCTTGGTGGAGACATTTCATGACATCACGTGATGTTGGCGTCTCCAGACGCTGCGCCCTCCGCAGCCCTGTGCGCAGTCTGTCTGTGAAGCTTTTACTCTCCTACAAGTTATATAAGGTGTACTTTCACGTGTCATTTTGGAGAAATCTACAATAAACGCAGATAATGAAACACCTCCAGCTGCCGTGTCGACACCGGTGAGGGTGCGCGCGCGCTCCAAGCGCGACCACTCAGCCTTTGGAATCATATGGATGAGACATTCCATTGGACATGATCCGGCTTTGTGTGGACTGGACTGCACAGTCCCGATCGACCTGCAGCTCCCTCTGTGGAACAGTTTGACCGCTGCTTCTGTATGCACGCGTGATGCACGGCTCCCCAGAGCGCAGCAGCAGTGCCAAACTGAAAAATGATTATTTCTGAAAACGGCTGATAAGCCATATCCTAGATCAGAAAATTATATCTGTTTCTAAATAAATGCTCTGCGTGTTACACTATTTATTATATTCTCCAGTAAGGCTGAATGAATCCGTTCCTGTTAAATTTATTTTTGGCACAACTTTGCGCGTCCTTTATTTCACTGCGTCATGTGGATGTAATACTTGTTAATCGTGTGTTTGGAGGGAATATTAATCATTTTCACATCATGAACAGTTAATAATAATAATAATAATAATAATAATAATAATAATAATAATAATAATAATAATAATAATAATATTGAATTCAATTTATAACGCACTTTTCATTAATGGAAATCTCAAAGTGCTACAAGGTGCAACATATTTGAATGTCAATAAGACAAATAATAAAACAATTAAAATCAACAACAGTATCAGCTAAGATCAAAAGTAGAATCATGAGGAGTAAAGTATGCTCGGTTGAAAAGAAAGGTCTTCAAGCCGCTCTTAAAGTCAACCACAGACTGTGGGGCTTCAGTTTCTCTGAAACACCTGTAAGTGTCGCCAAAGGAACAAGAACCACAGAAACGTGCGTACGCCTGCTCGGGAGCTTGCGTGGATATGTACCTGGATGCGCATATATTCACGTTCAGTTCAGTTTTGATACATACGGGGTTTTGCGTGGAAAGTGACGTGCGCAATGTTTTTGTGCGCACGCACGGTTGATACATGAGGCCCCAGGTGAGCTGGACTTTCAACGAAATTGACAAAATATTTTCAACAAAACAACAGTGTCCTGGAGAACCCTCTTGTCCGACTGAGACTCAGACAGCAGGGTACGTCAGAGATCAGCTGATGTGTCTTTCAGTTCTGTCTTGGGAGGACGCTGAAAACATTTATATTTTGGCATCCACTGGGCTCGGTTTTATCAACTTAAAGAAGACATCAGTAGAAGTTTTGGCCATGGCAAAGCTTCTGAGTCCGTTTGGTTTGTGCTACGAGTGCACAAAATCAGCTGATTAACAAGCTAAACCATAAGATGGAGGCTATTTGTGGGAATTGCAGTCCACCTGTGACTTCTCGGACTTGATAGCATGTGGAATCGACCTTGAGGAAGGCTCATAACGTGGATCAGTGGAGTTGATTCCTATAAATTTGGCCATTTTGTGTGGAAATATTAACTTTGGCCGCAGGTGGATCTGCGGTGGAGGTGGTCTCCAGCTACAAATACCTGGGTGTACACATGAATGATAACCTCAGCTGGAGCAATAACACCACCAGCCTGATCAAGAAAGGTCATCAGAGACTCTACTTCCTCAGACGGCTGAGACGAGCCGGTCTGAGAAGCTCAGTCCTCACCTCGTTCTACAGGTGTGCAGTGGAGAGCGTCCTGTGCTCCAGCATCAACGTGTGGCATGGAGGCTGCACAGTTGCAGAGAGGAAAGCTCTACAAAGAGTGGTGAAGGCTGCACAGAAGTCTGTGGGAGTCAGTCTCCCCACCATCACAGACATTTACACCTCCAGATGCAGAAAAAGAGCCACCTGCATCATGAAAGACCTCACTCACCCAGCACACTCACTCTTTGCACCACTCCCCTCGGGACGGAGGTTGAGGAGCATCAAATGTAGAACCACTAGACTGAGGAACAGCTTCTACCCTGAGGCTGTCAGACTCATGAATAAATAAATAATAAGAATAAACACTGCAAAATGTCACATCATGCTGATACTGATCTGTTTCTTGTTGCTGCGTTCATCTGTGACCATCTGCTCATGTTCGTGCTGCTGTTTATAATGATGTTTTTCTACTACATTAGGGCTTAGTGTATTACTAGCTGATGTCTCTCTTAGTTAATCCTAGATGTTATTATTGTTTTTCTCTTGCATTTGTTGTTGGATGTAACTGGGACCCTGTGTACATAATCTCGTTTTCAACACATGTACTACATGCGGTGCAAATGACAATAAATTCTCTCTGACTCTGACTCTGATTTTGGACCAAGAAAGTTCCAGCAGGACTCGAGGCTGACGAGGAAAAAAAAGTCTGTTTGAAGAAAATCAACAATTGCGGCTTATCTAAATCTGACTCCCTTGTTTGGCCTTGGATGCAAGCAAACTCCTGGGACATGGGTAACTAAGGACAAAAGCTTTGTCTATCACAAACCCTCCTTTGCAGACATAATCCATCCACCTCACAGGTGTGGCACATCAAGATGCTGATTTTAGGACAGCATGATGATTGCACAGGTGTGTCTTAGGCTGGCCACACCCAAACCTATACAGGTAGTCCTTGACTAACGACAGAGTTCCGTTCCTATGCTCCGTCGTAAAGCGAATTTCGACGTAACTCGAAACATACATCCAAACTGCACCTTATACGTACAGAACTGTATTTAACAAGCACTTAGCCTATCCTAACACAGTACCCTACATAATTATCAAAAACATACATTTCAGAGCCATAGTGAAGGGAAAAAATAGCTAATTTCTGACTCTGGAACGCTGGTGAAGCCATTTCCTCGTTCCTCCCTCCCTCCTCCGGATTCTCCATTCGTTTACGTTGTAAAACCGCCGTCCATAAAACCGCTACTTTTCCACAGCTGTTGCCTGTCCAGCTTGCTCCAACAAGTTTTATTTTGTTTTTTGAATGTCCAGAGGACCAGACTTAGCTTTTTAGAGGCTACAGGGCAAGCTGTAGCCTGCGTAGCTACCACAGCTAAACCGGAAACTGCGTAAATCGGCTTAAAAAAAAATATATATATATATATATATATTTTTTTTTTATTATATTTTTATTTATTTATTTATTTTAATGGGAGGTGCGTCGTAACCGCGAAACGTCGTAAGTCGAGGTCGTCGTAAGTTGAGGACTACCTGTATTATAAACGAGTTTCACTTTCTGAATGACAAAAAAACGAACTTTTTCACTATACAGTATTCAATGTTTTTATGTGCATTTGTAGAATACAATAATGCATTCCTTTAGAACACCACCCAAGCTTGATTTCTGCCTCTTTGTCTTGTGTTTGTTGTCATTAAAAACCAGGTCACCAGCCAAGCCAGCAGTGATGTTTAATGGATGAAGTGTGTCTATATCTCTGAGTGAAAACTGATTACTTGTGAATATAAACAATCTGCACAATGCATGCATTAGGCAACATATGATTCCACATACAGATGTGTGTTTTCCTACACATGCCTCTGTGTGTTTTCATGCTCCTTTTTTTAAATTCTGAATTCAAATTGCAGCCCATAGCTGCATACCTGCTCCATTCTGGGGATGAAATGTCAGGGGCTGTGACAGGAGCAGGTGGATATTGTGCTTGTGGAGCAAATGTAGCAAGCAGGGCCTGCGGGAGAGAAAGACGACGAGTGAGGTGGGGAAATATTAACGGGGGAATAAAATGATGGTGACAGCAGAAAATGGCATTGAGCTCCAACATGGTGCTTATGGATTTATTTGCCTTGTTTTGAGTGGAGAGAGGAAATAGAGATGGCGTATCGCCACGTGTGTCTGTGTGACATTCTGTCATCACTCTCCCTTGTCAGCTTTGTTTCATGAGACCAGCATTCTGTAATATTATAAGGCTTCCCTCCTTTTATGCATCATGAGTGATACTTGTCATGCACTGATGCATCACTTTTACAGATTACATTAACTTTTTCATTAAACTTTCAGCTGCTGTCTAAAGAAGTAATTTATGTTCTAAAATTCAGGCAGCTTTTGTCCAAGTAAACATTCTCATTTTTCATGAATAGATTTATTCCTCCTTTTTCTGTATCAAGTTTTCAATTCATTCCAAAAGTCTAGATGGGAGTGCTGTAAACAAAAACAAAAAAGTCTCTAGGAGGACTCTAAACTTCCGTTTTACATTTCTCAGACTTAAGCACAGAGTAGTCCTTTAACTGGTTATGGCATAATAAAATTGTATTACCGAAGACAATAATACCCGTATAACCTTTTGCATGATTAAAAAAAGCATATTGCTATAGCCAACAATATGTCAACACGTTTGTTTAACTGAAATCAATAAAGTTGTTTTGATTCAAACCAAGCTCTCCATAGGCAAAATGTTTCGCTACCTTTATTACATAGCTTAGTTTGGGAATTAATTGTTTTTAATTACAGCTCTGACACTTCACCGAATAAGGATTTAAATGAGTAACAAGATTTAAATGAAAAATAAATTATGCGATGTAGGAATTGAAACACACATTTAAGCCCAATTTGTTCATCTGTCTCAGATTGTTTTCTGTTTAATGATTAATTTACACTACAAACGTTCCAAAATGTGTTGTTGCTGATGTAGTTGTGTGACAAACTTGCATCTTTTTGTTCTTGTACCACCCCCAAGACTGCACACGCAACTGTCAGAATGTTTTTTTCTCACAGGTGTACGCACCAAGGATGGTGTGATTTGTAAGAACTTTGTGGGAGCTTATGAGAAAAAGCAGATTAAGTACACTGCTCATTATGCTTCAACTCGTCTGCTGAGGAGCAGCTACCGAGGCTGTTAGGTCATACAGCCATCTTTAGAACTGTTACAGCAAAACTTACAAAGGTGGTCAAATAACTCGAGGAAGGAGATTGCAGAATTTTTGAGGAGACAAAGATGTCTCTCTGTGGCTGTGTTCACTGGGAGGAAGGAGACCTTGGATGTGTAGTAACATAATCTAGCACAGTGTGTTGGAAAGTGTAGAATTTTCAAAATGGCCCTTTTATATCTGTATCATTAACTGAAAACAAATATGCCACTCTGCAACTGTGCTGTTGCTGTTTTCGGTTTGTGTGTAACTTGTGCTGCAGTGGGAAATTAACCAGAAGTTCTTGCTACTGTTTCTCTGATATACATATAGTATAAATTGCCCACACGAAAAATAATATTACAACTGAAACGGCAAGAACAAATTTCAGAAAATCTGACAGAGCAAAATATCAATCTTAAATCCTTTAAAAACACAGGTCTAGTTTTATCTATAGGGACCACGTTATAAATAAATTACTCCCCAACGTCTGCTTTTTATGTGGTGCATTCACACAGGATAACCAAACACTGAGATTTAGCTGACATTTACAGATATACTTTGTATTCCAGATATGATGTTAACGCATTGCAAGTCGCATTAAGCTCAGTGGACAACCTGTCACCGGCTGTGCACATCCGCTGACCTGCCGGTTGAAATGAATTGTGACCTGTCCAGGGTGTCCCCCACCTCTTGTACAGTGATGGCTGAACTTGGGCGCTAGCGACCCCCGCTACCCAAAAAGGAAGAAGTGGGTAAATATAATGGATGGATGGATAGATGCATCAATGGATCAGCTGATCACCAGTTGTGCACGTCTCCTCACCTGCGGTGAAAGAAGAAGCTGCATCTACCAAAACCCAAGCGAGCAGCGTGTTCATTTAAAATAGCCTTGTTCTATATTTTTCCAAATGATTTTGCTTGGAAAACCAAAACCACCTAATTACATACTGGATCCCACCCATTTCAGTCCAAATCACAGAGATGCCTATTTGCATTGGATTAGTATTATCACAGGACCTCTGAGTTTACAAAATATAGTAGGTAATTTGCAGGAGAATTTTTACTTTACAAATTACTACATGACCAATTTGCACGGGATTAACAAAACAGACAATCTCCGTAATTATTACAAATAGCATGTGGTCCCTAGGTAATACTAATCCCGTGTGAATAGGGCTTAACAGGATGATGTCAGAAACTAAGAAGTACTTTGTGTACATTTGTAGATCTTTGTTCAATTACTTTGTACGAAGAGACATCTCCAAGAGACATACACTAGGGGTTGAATCGACTAGTCAACCAGTCAATTTTAGGACATCCTAGTTGCAGTCACTTCTAACCATTCATTCAGTCATTAATTCTAACCATTCATTCATTCATTTATAACCCGGACCGAGCCAAAATAATGAGCTGGATGGTCGGATCAGTGTTGGGCTTTTGATTGCGTCAACGGACATGCAGCTGACTATCCAATTTAGATCACTAACATACGCTTAGAGCCATTTGACCTTGCGCTGACCGGCCGGTTAAAAGTGGTACATAAAAGTCCAGATGGATGACTGCCAGCGACCCACCTCTGGACCCAGCCGCTGTGTCAGCAGACACGCTCAGAAATAACTATAATAGTCTTGAGTTCCTATGACGTCACAGCGACTAGTCGGCGTCGACTCAACTTTTATCATGTTGAAGTCAACTTTAAACATATATAGTCGTGCAACCCTGACATGCATACAACATTAAAATCATGCTCAGGGGAAGTAAATGACAAACAATTCAGTACAATGTAACGTTCTGTTGGCAAACCAAAGATATTTGCTTTTTATTTTTTACTCTACCTTTGACTTGTGCCACTTTCCCTGGGCAAAATATGACCAAAAGCCATCCTGGATGTTTGGCGGTACTCTCGCTGGTGCCTTACCCAGGAAAGGAGCACCAAACCTGGGTAGAATCTAAATGGTAATCTTAGTACAGTATTTCTAAGTCTGAAATAAACTGAGTTTGATTATCATAAAGCAAACACAATCAAATACAGATCCTGACAGCAATGGCATTCCAGACAACATCAGTCTCTCTCAGTAGAATTTGTTTGAATAACAAAGCAAGAAACTGAAGGAGCTCACCTCCGTCTCAAGCTGTTTTGATCCTGAGTAACATCAGAACAGGCCCTGTCCACTGAGGCTGGATCAGAGCTGATTGTATCAATAGAAAGTGCACCTATACACTAGTGTTGTTCAACTCTATGGCCCTTGGTACACACTGCCCTGCATGTTTTAGATGTGATTCTGGTCCAACAAACATGATTTAAAGGAATTATTTACCTCTGCAGCTTGTCAACAATTTCTTCAGAAGCTTGGTATCGACCCATGAATTTAAACCAGGTGTGTTGATGTAGACATCTTAATTACAGGTGGACAACCTTTCAATTCAGAGGGAAATCTAGATGTCTGTCTATACAGGTCTCTTTTCTAAATTAGCCTTCGAGGCTCAGTGTGATTTATATGTGTAAATAAAGGTTGAATGAATAAGACTTAGTTAATGAGACTGAATGGAAATGAACTGATATGGAACATGGGTGTTGTGCTTCTATTACACACACCATCATATCACCTGGAAATATACAGAAAGGCTTGCTTTCTTACACAATATAACTTGAAGCTAACATTGAAAGTATTCTGTAGATGTTGAATATGTATATATATATATATGTATATATATATATGTATATATATATATATATATATATATATATATATATATATATATATATATATATATATATATATATACAGGTAGTCCCCGATTTAC
>JBBPBX010054060.1:0-23613 GCA_038048925.1 Garcialebias charrua
TGATCGCCCCTTCGTCTGTCTCGGGCTTTGGGGGGACGGGTCTCTGATGCTTCACAGTCGCTACTAAATGTTCTATTGGAGGAACCTTATTCACTTATGCATGCTCACAACCACACACAAATGGATGCAGGGATGTATAGTAGATGTATGTAGATGGGTATATAAATGAATATAAATATATATGTATGTATATTGTATATATATTTGTAGGTATGGGTATGTGTATTTATAGAAATCTTTTGCAAGGTCATGAATATTATCAGTCTTTATGCTTGTATGTTTCGTTGTTGTGTTCTGTCATGTGCTTTGCAGGATTGTGGACGGAGGTTTGGTGTGTTTGCCTTGTGCTCTTTCTGTGGACAATTGTTGTTTTGTTGTCTCACTTTCTCTTTTCTTTCTTTCTCTCTATTAAAAAAAAAATACATATTGGAGTGAGAGGATGGCTATAAGGTGTGAAGGGAGGCCATCTATAAATAGGAAAAAAAAAGAAAATCAAATAAAAGATGCTTTTTGAGTGTTATTTTAAATCTCTTCAGTATTTAAAATGAGCATAAATTGTTTGTCTGTACCTCTTTATTCTAAAATTTGTATTTAGAATAAACAAGAGTTTTTGTTTGTGTACAGAACAATTTTAAAGCTGGTAATTCACCATAAAAATGCTGACTTCTCATGATGCTCTATGAGAGAACTCATCTGTTAACGTCTTTTAACCAACGGGGGCAGATTCAAGTCTTAAACTTATCACGAGGTGACCTTTTCTTTCTACTTCCGGCCGCTAGAGATGGCTTGGTTGACTTCTTGCAGCCTAGCCGTTAGCTTGCGAGTAGCATCTAACAACTCGGTAAAAATATCAACATTGGAAAGAGTTTGAGCCAGTATGTGAAAAACGCTCGAACTACGTTCTTGTCAGAGACACATCTGTATGATTAGACAGTTTAGATGGCTTAAATTGAGTTTTTAAACTTTTAGTGAAATCTCCGTTCATCTTATGTTGAGGGACACGTAATCTGAAGACAGAGAGGGGGCGGGCCAACGCAGCAACGTGCGTGGCGCGTCACAAGCTTCCAGCGAGGCGGAGCTCGCTACTCAGATACGTGACGTCAACCAAACAATCACAGCGCTTGTAGTTCTTTTCCCAAGCAACCATGGTGAATGTAGTTTTATAACCTTCGACCAATGCAGTGCCGGAAATGACCACAGAAGTGGGCTGGTCGCAATAGCGTGCGTTCCCCACCTCAGCGAATCAGCGCTTTACAGATACGAGACGTGATTGACAGATCACGACTCTCTTCTTATCCAATCACAGCTCATAAACAAACATGTAGGACACGTCTTTTTAACGTTAGCTTAGCACAGCAGAGCGCAACTTTATAGACTCGTAATCAACTCAAACGCTTCAAATTAACTCCCCAAAACTCTGAAACTTGGCAATCACAATTAAAACAGGCACAACTTAGCTACGCTCAGTAACATAGCACTTCAACTGTAACACAACACGGACTCTCTTCTGAGCCACTTCAAGGTCGGTTCCGGTCCACTTTTTAATGGAGCAGGAATCGGGTCTGAACAGAACCACTATCCGACAACGTTCTAACAGTAATATGCTTCTTTGACCTGCTCTAACATGTAAAATACCAGCACAGCAATCTTGTAGATGTTAAATTAGCTTGTCAGGCAATTTGACTCAGCGGTCATTTTGCAATGAGACTGTCTCAGCTTGTGCACAACGTAATCTGGACCGGGTCCTTATCAGAACCACCAGACACTTCCAACACAGCGTGACAGATCCCCACCAAACCACTTATAGCGTTTCAAAAGTTGAACAAATAACAATTTCAGCTTCAAATGTCATTAACTGCAGTCCTGCAATCGTTCTGAACACTTTTCCAGCCAAAATAATTAATCCGTTAGAGTCTAAAACTTGGATCCTAATATGCAAACATGACGTTACAGTTCATGAGGGATCACAGATTTATCAATAAACTTTCAGAAAACTCGTACGAGGCCACCAGATGTAAAGGATTATGAGGAGGTCAATATTAATACTGACCTCTTTACCTTAATTAATTTACTTATTCAGATTGAATAGTAATTTCACGGATTCTTTTCTTTTTCAGTTTACCCAATATTTCTGTGATCTTTATGATGGATAAATAAAACAGAAGCCATAGAGTGACAATGGACATTAACTTAGTTTGATATGTCAAAGAGACACTATCATTTATTTAAAATGAATCAACTAAAATCAACACCATTACACTTGATTGACATGATTTCACTTTCTTTCAAATTAACACGTCAGCACAGTTAAATTTAACACAACAGACTTCAATACTGGATGTTAAACATATTTAGTCTGAGGGCTCTTTAGCTTAAAATAGTTTCCAGCTTAGAATTGAGGGAAAAAGATAGGAGGAAAGATGGAGAGATGGTTTACAGGAAATTGTCTTGAGCATGATACCAAAAGTGACACTTCCATCCGACTTCTGCTAAAATCCAGGTACGTTTTGTAAACAGCTCTTTACCTTCGACGACGAGTCTGATAAAGAAATGACACCAGCCTTTCAGGTGCACAGAGTCCTTCAGGCCCAGCACGTCCAAACTGGTTCTAGTTTATGTTTTCAACGTCTCCTGGGTTCCGCGTTGGTCATCAGAAAATGCGTCAGCTCCTGGCCTCTGACTTCAAGATAAACTTATTCCAGGAAGTAATAAACAAAGTTTTGAGCTTACGCCAGTTCGAAGTGGATTCATAACAGCATGTTATACAATCCTTAGCTGAATGACTGTCCTTGGCGGGTGACAGGCATTCATTCAGCTCTTTGGGACGTCTTCATGTCTTGAAGCTCCCAGCAGACTCTCAGGAACCTTCTGGTTCCTTCCAAACTTTGAAGCGTTCATGCAAAAAAACGCTTTTACTCAAAAATGTTGAGATTAGAACACACTTTCCTCATTGGTCCGTGGGCCAAGAGGAGTGTGAAAACGTGAAGTGAAAAACTCAAGGTTGACAGCAAGTCTGCTTAGATAACAAAGAGGAATGTTTTGGAAAAGTGTCTGAAAGAGAGGAGACATCTCGACGCTACCGAGAGTTTCAGCTGAACTCAACAAAAACAACTCCTGAGCAAGTCAATCTGACACCTCATTCAACTTTGTCATAGATATTTTGAGTAGACACTTTCATTTGGTCAAGCAACACAGTAATACTACATATTAAAAGAATAACAGCATATAACATATATCATGAAAATGACAAAAGTTATTCTTTTGATTACATTAGAATAAAATCAAAGATAGAAATAGTCTCTTTTGGTGACTATGTGACTAATTTGTAGTAAATGTCTTGCTTTACTGAGAGGTCAGTAAAGGTCATCTCTGGAACAGTTCAAAAGTACACAGGTGTATCAAAGTGGACACGGTCATGCCCACTACACAAGTAACCATATTTCAAACATGGATATACTGAAAATAACTTGATTTCTGTTGGTGTCAGTTCTGGATGGAGCTATTTGCAGATCTTCGAGAAGCTGGATTCTTCACGGGAGTCTCGAGCACCAGTGTCTGCTGACATATTGTTTTGGTGATGTTCTTCAGAGAGACTTGGATGAGTGTGTGAGACTGTTGAACAGTCACAGGATACGCCCCTCCAGAACAGCATCATGTCCAGGAGGAGTGCCAAACGAGCTCTACTACTTACCACACAGGTAATACATTGGTGACAGATAATAAATTAAATTTATTATTATTATTATACTTTATGGAAATTATTATATTTTTTGTGTTTTCACCTTTGTGTTTTCTCTTAGGTCAACTGGATGATGCCGCATGGAGAATTCAAGAGTTGCAGAGAGTTTTGTCTCTAGCAATAGAAAATCTAGCAGCTGTCAATTAAGAAGTGCCCTCGTGTGTGTGTGTGTGTGTGTGTGTGTGTGTAGTTTCTTTACAAAAATTGCTCCATGTACAGTGTTCAATAAAATTATTGAATGAATGTTTGCAAAAAGCAGCCACAAACTTTGTTCATGTTGTTACACAATAGAAGCTTTAATTTCAACAATTCCTCTCCTCCTCCACCTAATACATTACCAGATGTGTAAAATGTACAAAAAGATGCAATTTAAATGTAAAAGATGAATACAGTATATGCAGATTACTGAAGACAAACTTTAAAAAAGTTTTGACGGAATTATTCACACATTCATTCACCAAATGAAGAGGCGAGTAATTATTATTTTTTGTCTGGAGTGACTCTTTTTTTTATTTGCTCTTTACAGAGCGAAGGCTCATTTTAAAATTGTGAATTGTTGGCAAGAAATTCAAAATTCCTGCGTAACTGTAGCCTTCATAAAGAAGAAAATTTTTAATGGGTAAAACTAAAACACAGTTTGGTTCATATTTTGTTGCGGAGACAGTGATATCCACAGTACAGTTACTGTATGTTATTCTTTTAATTTACTGACACACACAACAAGGGGTTGATCAAGTAGGATTAAACTTCATCCCCTTTAACCGTTGAATATGTAAACATGAAACATTACAAGCCTGTAATTATTTTCAAGAATTCACCAAGTCACTCACCCAAGATTAGAAATAACATTTTATTTGCTAAGTTTATGGTATTGCCACTACAAGACCTGCAGTATTTTTTTTAATAAAACTAGGATGGAGGAAAAGGCAAAGTCCACGAGCATCTAAAATCCACCGTGGGCCAGGACAACTTCTATCAGTAGGCTGTGTTGACAGGTGTGAACTTCGCAGATTGGCTGAAGTTATGTGTAGAAATTGTAAATAAGATTTTGCATAAACATTTGAAATGTTGTCCTACAGGGGCAAATAAAAGCAGTCACTAACTGAAGAGTAAAGCTCAACTAAAGGATTTTGTAACATTTCCAAATCGAGCCTACTTGTACCCTCAGTAAAACCATTTTTTTATATACAAACTTTGAGTAGTGTTCAAGAAATAACCAAACATGCTTGTGTTATCTGCCCTAATGTCATCATTGATTGATAAATACTTCAAAAAGAGCATATGGAGCATTCTGCAGTGGAAATTCCCACTATATTAGGAAATTAGAAATTCCCACTATATTAGGCTTAGTGTATTACTAGTTGATGTTTTTCTTAGTTAGTTCTCGATGCTATTACTGTTTTTCTCTTTCATTTGTTGTTGGATGTAACTGGGACCTCGTGTACATAATCTCGTTTTCATCTCATGTACCACATGCGGTGCAAATGACAATAAAGACTCTCTGACTCTCTCTGACTCTGAAATGTATTTATTACTATTTTTTTTTCTTTCTCCAACTCATTTTGTGTGCCTTAGGTATTTGAAGTAATAGCCCACCACATGTTTTACAGCACAGACAACGTGACTGCTGCAGACATTATTTCTGAGCTCTCAGCAAAGATAAATAAAAATTCTACCATCCGGTTCAACATCAATAGAGCAAATGTGTGGGATGGAGCAGTACGAGGCTTTAAACGTGCTTCGTTTGACCCTTTCAATGACATCTTTGTGAAATTCACTGATGATGAGGGACGAGCTGAGGATGGAGTGGACAATGGTGATCCAAGCGTGAGTTCTTCAACCTTCTGATAGACTGCCTATAAGAACTCGCAGAAAAGGATGATGAATACTTTCTTGCTGGGAGGATGATTGCACATCCATAGTTCATGGAGGTCCTAGGTTCTTGGCAGAGATGCTGTACCAGCACCTCACAGGAACAACTGACACTGAAGGCCAGATAGAAGTTATCACTGAACACTATGAAAGCTTCATTGCTGGATGTAGGATGATATTATTGACTAAACTTTAGTTCCTCTAGATCCTCTTCTGAGGGTGGTGTCCAGCTCAGACCCATAGAGCTCGTTTGGCACTCCTCCTGGACATGATGCTGCTCTGGAGGGGCGTATCCTGTGACTGTTCAACAGTCTCACACACTCATCCAAGTCTCTCTGAAGAACATCACCAAAACAATATGTCAGCAGACACTGGTGCTCGTGACTCCCGTGAAGAATCCAACTTCTCAAAGATCTGCATCCAGAACTGACACCAACAGAAATCAAGTTATTTTCAGTATATCCATGTTTGAATTATGGTTACTTGTAATTAAATTAGTTTATGAAGACCACTTACCTTCCCTTTCTGAATATGGACCACCAGGACTCAATCCTCTGGTTGGTTGTGGAGGAGCCATACATGTGGTTGGATGCTGGATGGAGGCAGCGTTGTGATATTTTGTGATCTTTTTATTATTGGATCAACATGGTACACTGCAATAACAACGTGTTGATGACTGTGCCATGTTTGTTGTGAGAGAGATGGACACAAAAAGAAAACAAAAAGATGAATTATTAATCGCATCAGAACATGGAAATGGTTTGACATATAGCTTTTAATTTAATATTTAAAATGCTATTCTAAACAACAGTGTTGTAAGATGTCAGAGATTAGCTTTTAATTTAATATTTAAAATGCTATTCTAAACAACAGTGTTGTAAGATGTCAGAGATTAGCTTTTAATTTAATATTTAAAATGCTATTCTAAACAACAGTGTTGTAAGATGTCAGAGATTAGCTTTTAATTTAATATTTAAAATGCTATTCTAAACAACAGTGTTGTAAGATGTCAGAGATTAGCTTTTAATTTAATATTTAAAATGCTATTCTAAACAACAGTGTTGTAAGATGTCAGAGATTAGCTTTTAATTTAATATTTAAAATGCTATTCTAAACAACAGTGTTGTAAGATGTCAGAGATTAGCTTTTAATTTAATATTTAAAATGCTATTCTAAACAACAGTGTTGTAAGATGTCAGAGATTAGCTTTTAATTTAATATTTAAAATGCTATTCTAAACAACAGTGTTGTAAGATGTCAGAGATTAGCTTTTAATTTAATATTTAAAATGCTATTCTAAACAACAGTGTTGTAAGATGTCAGAGATTAGCTTTTAATTTAATATTTAAAATGCTATTCTAAACAACAGTGTTGTAAGATGTCAGAGACTTGAATAGATAAACATTTACAGCACTGACACAGCAGCAGTGTACAGTTTAGCTACCTGTGGCTGCTATCTAGATCAGAGGCTGTTTCCTTAAACAGTTACAGAATAGTAATTTGATAATGATGATTAACGTTATCGCAGCCAACTAACACGTAAATACAGAAAGTAAACGTTAAAGCATGTCGAAGTATGCAGGACTTTTATGTTGAAAACAGACTTATACTGCTGCAAAACCTTTACAACACATATATACACACACGAAGGTCACACATACATGTTTACTCACAGGCCCAGAAGCAAGCACAAATCAGTACGGAAACACACAGATCCTCGCTGGAGCAGGACATGTATACAGAAAATATGGGTCAAAACTAGATAAGAAGCTGCAAGGAGTTGTTGCAAAGAGCTTGGGCTTCTTATCAAGAAGAAAGAAAATAGTTTTTAAGGTATTTAAATCTCATACAGAACTGATCAAACATATAAATGTAATCTTTTATTGAATAGCAATAAAATCATAGCATTTTGAATCATGATGCACACACACAAAACCAGATTAATAACACATATATGATCACTCACAGGCCCTGAGTACAGGGTGTACAGAAACACAATTTTTATATATGGTTTTTAAACCTTGGTTCTAATTATGGCATTTTTAATTTACTGACAGAGGAAACATGGAGTATGCTTTGTAACTTTTGTTTGTATTCTGGTGCCTCGTCTTTGTGGTTTGAACAAACTTTATTAGTTAAACCTGTTATAGTTATTTGTGGTTGGTTGGAACGTGCTCTGTCCTCTGTAGTAACACAGCAAGCCTTGCTATGCCTGCACACAGCAAAGGTCATACATGCATGCTTATGAGCTGTGACGCCCTTATCAGTTCACACAACAGAGGCCTCACATTCACATAAGCTGCAAGGTGTGTTTGGTTGCAGAAGGAAACCTTTCTTTTGTTTAGTTTTGTTGTTTTTGATGTCATACAGAACTAGTCCATATGATTATGGTAATATATGATTATTTAGGGTGATTTAGGTAGTAAGTGATTGGAGCAGGTCTCATATTTACCTAAACATACAGCCTCTCCCTAGGGCCGCACACGCACACACACACAAGCACATGAACAAGCCTCTCACCAGACAGAGTACACTCACGCACACACGTGCACGCACGCACACACACAGATAAACAGCTGAGGTCTGCTTGGAGCAGAGAAATAGGTCAAATGAGATAAAAAGGTGCACACTTTTGCACTGACAGAGGAGGAGCTGCAGAAAAGAGTTTTGATGCTCTTAATGGACGTTCACTTCTAAATCAAACACATATAATTATATAAAAGGTGTTCTTATATGAAACAAAGTGTGATAAGTGATTGAATATGTGAAGTGTGTGTCAAGTAATTAACTGAAGATGTAGGATTATGTATTGTGAGTAAATGTATGTTATTTTATGTTTTTCTTTTAAGATTCACAGCAAACTAAAAGGTTCTCCACTGCTGGGTGTTGATGATAGTTTTGAATATTACACAACACGTTACAAAAGTGTTTTTTCCACAGTTTGAGTAAATGTAGGTAAAAGTTGAGGATCTAGGTAAAAGTTGAACTTGTTCTGACTGAAAAATTGGAACTTTGCCCAAATGACAGATGGCATTAAGTCATTCTCTGCTAAGGGAGGGTGACAGCTGAAAGAGACAGTATGTCACCAAACTCTGTCCAGAGGGTGGACGAGGTGTAAAAAGTTACCTCACCAATAACCAATGAAAAAGTAAGAAAATGACATAGCGTCTGTAAGTGGGAGCTGAAGTCCCCTTGTTAAGAGCATAAATAAGGAGGTTTGAGAAGAGAAGTTTGCTGAGTTTTGGACTTTTGAAGAACTCTTGTGGATTATGGACTGACGCTCTCTGGAAGCCAAACAGAAAAAATAAGGATTTTCTAAAAAGGGATTTTGTTTGGACAAAGAGACCCTTTTCCTCAGCCTGGAATATTTTTTATTTCTTCACAATTTGGACTGGCTTCAGAGATGGAATAATTTCCTATTCTTTTGGAAATCCCTTGTGGCACTTTCTGACAAAAAAGGTAGGATATATTCCCAGTTTTATCCACAACTAAATTTATATTAAAATTATTATGACAGCAAAAAAGCCTCTTTCTGCATAAAGAAAAGTCAGTCACAAGGATAACTTTGTTTGGTGAAAAATTAAATGAATTTTGGGAGAACCAAGCGTTGACGGTCTGCCACAAGGCTGTTTACGTTAGGTGGGAACACGGTGTACCTTTTTATCTCCGCTCTGCTGTTGAGGGCCTTTCGTCGGTTCGACTGAACCAATGATGGTTTAAAAGCTGCTTTTTTGTGGAATACTATTTTTCCTGATCTGAAAATATTTTTTTGTGGAACAAAACAACATCTCTTGATTAGATTCAACAATAATTATGGAATACAATTTGCTGAAGTTGCTGAAGTCATGAAGAATTAGTTGAATTTGCTGGATACTTTAAGAAGATTGGATTAATTCAAAAAGAGTTTACTCCTGGACAAAAGAAGTGCTGTTTGCGGCATCGGGATCTGCTCTGACGGGTCTTGGCTTATCAGCTTGTTTAAGCTAAGGGAACACCGCTTCTGAAGCCCTATTTGTCAGTATAGCAGAACAGATGATGGAAAATAAACAAGTTTTGATGAATTAAAGTTGCTTTTTTGTGAAATATCATCCCTAGTTCTTGTCCAAAGGATTAGAATTAAATCAAATTTAATATAACAGCAAAAAAGCCTCATGTATCTCCTCCATCCTACTATTAAGGACCTTTCATCAGTACCACAGAAGCTTGAAGGGAGTTTGGAGGAAGTTTTGTACATCGAAGGTCAGGCGTAAAGTAGTTTACAGTCTAAAAGAACACAATGTTCTATTTTTAGTCTCCGGCCTGCTTCGGAAGGTCTCTCGTCAGCACCACAGAATAAAATGATGGATTAAACATCATTTAAAGGAATATACTATTTTTCTGAACCCTTGATGTGAAGGAAGACATCAGCCCAGGGACCTGGCCATGGAGGACTGATTGTTTAAAGTCTGAGAGAACAGGATGTTCTTTCTTGTCACAACCTGCTTTGAAAGCCTTGTTCATCCGCGCCGCATAACAAGCTTTGATTAATTAAAAGCTGCTTTTCTGTGGAATACTATTTCTCCTGATTTGAAAAGATTTTTTGTGGAACAAACAAATTCTTTTTGATTTAATTCAACTATTAATTAAGTTACTGTTTTGGGTCATCCGAGACCGACCCCAGAGCAAGGACCTGCCAGCTGGAAGCTGACTGACCTTGGATGGAAAGCCAGGAGAACACGATGTTCTAATTTTAGCCTCAGCCTGCTTTGAAAGCCTTGTTCATCAGCATCGCAGAACAACTGAATGGATTACAATATCTTTGAATGGATATAACACTTTTGAGGAATAATTGATTTGCCTAAAAGGATTACCAGATTTTTTATGGAGTGCAACAGTTTTGACGGATTACAACTGGGATTTTTAACACGACAGAATTACCTGGAGGTTTTTCTGTGGAATCACAACGAAGACTTATTCAGTCTGCTGGAAGTGCAGACTTTCCTGACTGGATTATAACAGGATTACCTGAAGATTTTCCTGGTGGGATTACAAAACAAGTTTTTCCTAAAGTGGATGATTACAAAACAAGTTTTTCTGATGGAAATAAAAACACAAGTTGGAACACAACAAGATTACCTGGATGGATTAAACATATTTAATTGGAATCAGATTATTGTAGAATAAACCAACATTTTTGAAGATTATACAAATTATTGATTGGAGTACAACTTAATTCAATTAAAGCTAAAAATACCTTAAAGCCCAACGTGTGGAAGACACCTTTTGGTGAGTTGTTGAATCTTTTAACTCTTTAAATGCAAGTCATGTAACCTGATGAAATCTTTTCTGTAGTAAGAAGTGCTTATGCTGTTACCCCCTGCAAATATTAAAGAAACATAAAACGTACAAATTTGGATTTTTTCATTTAGTCATGTGATATTCAATGATGGTAAACTTGGTTCAAAGATAACAACAATATCACTGGAGATTTTGAATGGTTTTATTAGCCACAAGAGATAAACAACATCCTAGGATCTTACTTTCCAAGATCCTAAAATTTATTAGGCCGGAAACAATTGCGATCTACAAGGGGTAAAGCTGTCGTTTAATGCATGTTTCTCTGAAAGATACGATCTGACTCCATTCTGCTAAGTCAGGCTATCTATCGGGGTGAAAATAAAGGATGTGATGTGCAGATGTAGACAGTGAACAAGCCTAAGTGAATTACCTCGTCTCAGCCTTAATCCTAACCTTCCGGACACATTGGGTAATACTCGTGTGCAAGGATAAAACTTAAAACTTTAGGCTGGAGTGAGGACTTGTTGCAAGGTCCTGCGGCTAACCTCACTCACGTAGAATGACAAGCATTACATCACTGACAGGTAGCGTTAGCTACTGTGGCTAAAGTTGCCGCAATGATGGATAACATTACCACAACTAACAAACACATAAATACAGAGTTTATTAACCTTACCTTAAGCCATATCTTGTAATTTAACCTCTATAAATAAACGTGAAGTTTCAAATCTTGAGGGAGAATCGACCCAGAAGAAGAAGTACAGATACACTGCGTCAATACCTCTTTTTTGTTCGACTGCCCCTAGTGGTCTGGAACACTTCCGTTGTAATTTTTTCTATTTGCAGCGGTATTTTTAAATTTGCTGCTGTTTTTTTTAATTTGCAGCCGTGTTTAAAATTTGCAGCTGTTTTTTAAAATTTGCTGCTGTTTCTTAAAATTTGCAACTGTTTTTTAAAATTTGCTGCTGTTTTTTTAAATTTGCAGCCGTGTTTATTTCTTACAACGCGTTTGCACCCCTCGGCCACCGTACTGTAGGACAGACGATTCGATTCACATCTAGATACAAAGGTTACGATTTGATTCAAAAACGATTTATTTTAAAAACGGAACGATTCGATTCGATGCAGTGTAAAAGCGATTCGGTTCGATTCGGTTCGATTCGATTAAACTTCAAATAATTCTACGTTTTAACATTTGTTGATGTACCGGCAGACACATATTTCATTATGAAAGAAAAAGGACCATTTCTATCAATGTGACATTCTTAGAGCATTTTTAAATTTGTAAAAGTCCACATATATCATATCTAAAAGGGTGCTGTAAAGCACTGGTAAAAATAAAGTAAAAAGCCAAACAAAATAATCACATGTTAAATGTGTTTATTTTTAAACATGGACCTAAAAAGACCAGCTAAAAGAAAATTTCCTACAGAAAATACAGAAAAAATATAAAAGGCACAAATGGTTACAGCAGCATGTAATAAAATAAAAATCACTAAAAAAAAAAACCAGGAATAAGCTACCGTAAGCACAAAGCTCCTGTGTGTGCAATAACCCGCTGTGCAATAACCTGTCACACAACCTGTAGTTTGGTAGTTATGTGCAATATAGATCATGTGCATTTTAGCTTATATTTCATTACTACCTTGAAATAGTTATTCACACAAATTCATCCTGCTTCACCGTTAAAATTCTACCATGTTGTTTACTATTTTTCTCTTCAGAAACTTTGTAATATTATAATTACTGTTTCACTTTTTGGTAGTTTATTTTGTACCCTCATTGCATGCTTTAGTATTTCCTGTTTGCTTGTTGTTTGTTTTTTAGCAAGTCAAAATCATTTTTTCTCATCCTGAGCATTTCATTGTACTAAGTTAACCCTGTGTTAACCTGCATATGACAAATAAACACTTGAACTTGAACTTAATAATACAAAACATAATGCAAGAACAGTACACCTAACAACAGCAGCACGAACATGAGTTTGTGTGAGCAGGTGGGCACGGATTAATATAAAAACATGCTCTCTTTACCTCTTGACTTCTTCACTGGCCTGGTCCCTCACAGATCTAGTTGCCATCCTCACTTCAAAGTCTCCCAACAGCTCGTCCAGCGCTGACATTTTCTTCTTTTTACAAGGTGGTTCATCATCTGAAATAGAAAACAAGCACCATATATTACTGGCTATGTTAGCCATGAAGTTTTTTTTTTTTTACTGACTTTACCATTTTATGTAAAAATCTTCATCTGATGTTCAGAATTTATTTATGTAGGGACTCGTGTATAACATTTGTAAAAGATGTATCATTATCATCATGATTATTATTTAACTCTTTCTGTGCATGCAGATTCTCTCATTATAGTGAATGTGTTTTATGCTGATACAATGACTGCAACACAAGATTAAGACAAAGTCAGCTCATTCTTGATCACAAGTTATAAAACACAAACCTTTATGCTCATCTTGGGTCTGGGGTGTATCAATGCAGACGTCCAGATCTCCATTTGTAGGTTCAGTCCGACATGGATTAGTCTGCACTGGACCTCTCTGAACTGAATCCCCCGTTACCTAGAAATAAAACATGACATTACATTTAGTGTACACAGTATGGTTAAATGCAGTGTAAACAATCAAAAAACATTAGGCAGAATAAATCTAGTGACAGCAACAAAACATAGCAGATTGTAACTCAATGCACTGTAAGATGTATTTTGACAGTGTGTTAGGGGATTTACCTTGTGATGCAGGGATGTTGTTTCTGCTGACAGGCTTGTGAATGTCCTCTCTGAATCATGGCTACTGAGGAAGGGCAGGGACTTAAAACACTGCAGTCTTAAAACGGGGGTCCAGAGCTACTGCAGTGTGGAAGAGATCTTCAAGGACTGTGTAGCTCGTGATGAACTATCATCGAGTTGCCCGTAAAATTTAGTGATAACGTTACCCGTCGCTTTCTGTGTGGCAGCTACATGCTCCTGCTCGTTGTTGAGGCTTGAGAAGTTCGCAGTACTCCTCTCTGTGTTTCCTCGTTGCATGTTGGTTGAGGCTTGTCGTGCTACCAGTGTACTTCAGAGGTGCTCTGCATAGCTTACAAATAGTGTGGCTTTTGTCGAGTTTTCCGTCCTTCTAGTAAAACCTGAAAACGCTCCACACTTTAGAGTTTTGTCTGGCTGATGTATTGAAAATCTTTTGCGGTGACTTGCTAGTAGCGTGGCTACTATTTACTTCCATGTTCGTTGTCTTGGTGAGCTACGGCGCATGCGTGAGAATAGCTTTGCGGGCATTTCCAACTCTTGCATTGTTTTAGAAACGCATTGTAAACCCAGCAAGTCTCGCGATAACCGGTCCGTGTCTCTTCAACCGGTTCATCTCTGGATTTGTGGCTCGTTGCTGTCGGTTTACGTGGCTACTGCCGATGCAACCACATCGCTAGCTTGTCAAACCGGATATCCAGGAGGATTCTCAAATCCAACAGGCAAAAGCAAGCATGGATCAAGGACAACACCTCACATCAGTCTGGAATCGACTCGGACGAACAGTTCCTCCAGAAAAAGATGTTAGGGCTCTGAGAGTGGTAGTAAGGGGAAGTAAGAGAGAAGTGACCTTCAATGGGATGCCTGGTGAGACCTTGGTCCTCAAGATCGATCAAGCAGTAAAGTCTTGTGACCTAGACAATCAGTGTTGGGATGAGCACAACACTTCCGGTTCCGGCGGAGCTGATGGACGCTTTTCCCTCTGGCTCTCTGAGTCTTTCAACATCAAACTGACCCGTTTTTCGAATTGGACTAAAGTTTGGTCCATCTTCCTACCGAATTACGGTGTTAGTGACTCAGGGAGCCGCACGGGATCGTACAATTTTTTTATTTCGGTCCTGGACCGGCTGTTGCAACCACCGGTCACTCTGGGCGCTTCCTGCCGGCCAGGTGAGTCGTCGAGCTGGGAGACTACCCCACGTAGCCTCGGTGTTTTGTTTTTTTCCCCCTCCTCCCTTTTTGGACCCTTTCTGAACTGTGGTTCTACCTGGTTTCAAACAAGAATCGCACGGAAGGAATTTCACTGATTTTTTCTGCTGCCTTTTGTCTGAATGACCTCGTGGTTGGGGGGGGGAGTGTACCTGGCCGAACCTGGACCAGAACCAAAACCGAGTTGGCTGTGGGGGACTTTGTTTGCATTAAAGCCGTTCTCAGCTGTGACCCGTTACCCAAACAGGAGGGTCTGTACATCTCCGTGGTATCACGGTGGGAGCCGCGCTCTGTGCTCAGCTGAGAGACGTGCGGCTGCACGCGGCTGCTTTGAAGTGCCTGATCTGAATGGGAGCAGGACTGAACCGAGCTGAGGATCAATTTGAAGCTGAAGGCTTCACCTCCTCCATTGAGACTTGCTGTTTTTTCATTCTTTTTTCATTTTTATTCTTGGAGGTGGCTTTTTTGGGCTGATAAGGAAACAGTCACATAATAAATATCTTACCTGGTGTAGATAACTGTTTAAAGAGCCTCATTTGGAGAAAACAGTAATTTTCTTTGAAAACATTCAACTGGCTCAGACAGCAGAGAGGTCGTGAAGCAGCGTGACGTGATGTGAGGCGCAGAAGATCAGGATCATCATTGTTTCGGTGCCTATTTCATACTGCTGTGAGCTGTTTGTTGATCAGACGAGCAGAGAGTGAAGCGCGGAGGATCATCATTGGTGCTGTTTCACACTGTTGTGAGCTGTTTGTGGATCAGACGAGCAGAGAGTGAAGCGCGGAGGATCATCATTGGTGCTGTTTCACACTGTTGTGAGCTGTTTGTGGATCAGACGAGCAGAGAGTGAAGCGCGGAGGATCATCATTGGTGCTGTTTCACACTGTTGTGAGCTGTTTGTGGATCAGACGAGCAGAGAGTGAAGCGCGGAGGAACTGGATCATCATTGGTGCTGTTTCACACTGTTGTGAGCTGTTTGTGGATCAGACGAGCAGAGAGTGAAGCGCGGAGGATCATCATTGGTGCTGTTTCACACTGTTGTGAGCTGTTTGTGGATCAGACGAGCAGAGAGTGAAGCGCGGAGGAACTGGATCATCATTGGTGCTGTTTCACACTGTTGTGAGCTGTTTGTGGATCAGACGAGCAGAGAGTGAAGCGCGGAGGATCATCATTGGTGCTGTTTCACACTGTTGTGAGCTGTTTGTGGATCAGACGAGCAGAGAGTGAAGCGCGGTGGAACTGGATCATCATTGGTGCCTGTTTCACACTGTTGTGAGCTGTTTCTGGATCAGACGAGCAGAGTGTGACGTGTATCGCTGCGTATCAGGAGCTGCGTTGTTGGTGCTGTTCACGCTGTTGTCCCTTCCCTTTATTGACTTGAAACAGGCTTCAACCATGCCCTTAACCTCAGGAGGCCTTTCTGGCAGCTCACTCTGCTGTTTGCTACATATTGTTTGTTTCTTTCCGTTGATTCTGGATCCAGCTTGTGTTCACCATGGCCACATCAATTCATATTCTCAAGGAGGCTGGATCCCCCCACATTCCTCCACAAATTTCTCCACAACGGAATTGTTTGACCACCTAATTTGTGACGCTTTATGGTCTGAGACTTTTCTGCATCATTCATATTACTGTCATTATTTTCAGTTCTCAGACTACCTGGAATCACTGAATCTTATCAACACATCAGGGACTGCCCATCACTGCAGCTTTCATTGTTTTTGGGTTCTGAATGATTGTGTCTTCATTAATGTTTCACATGGTTCAATTATGGGGGAAAAATGTCACACTGTTAACTCCTGTAATTACACATCAGTGACAAAGAAGTCAGGTAAATGTCTGATATTATTGTTGTTAATGATCTCAGGGATTCAGCCCAACCCAGGGCCAATTACTAACTACTGTACACCTAATGAGTTTAAAAATATTTCAGGTCTCCGTTTTCTGCATGTAAACGCTCGTAGCCTTCTACAAAAACTTGATGAACTGAAAATCCTAATCACTTCTTCTGGGGCAGATGTGATCGTTATCTCTGAAACTTGGCTAAAAAAATCTGTTTCGAAAAATGACTTGGCAATCAATGAATTTAAGATCTATCGTTGTGATCGTAATAAAAAGGGAGGTGGAGTCGCTATTTACATCAGAGACTCTTTGGCTGCCACGATTGCGTCTAAAAAAACAATCGCAAACCAGTTTGAGGCTTTAGCTGTGAACATCAGTTTGAAAGGAGGTCAGCCCTTAACTGTTGTAGGTTGTTATCGTCCCCCCTCCGCAACACCTGAAGCTCTATCCTCCCTGACTGAATTCATAGGAAATTTAAAACACAATGAGATTGTTATGGCAGGAGATTTCAACATTGACTGGAATAAGTCGACCCCCCTCTGTGATAAATTCAGGGAATGTTGCCTATCTCTCAATCTAACACAACTTATCGATTCTCCCACCAGACCAAACTTAAAATGTCCCGAAAAATCTTCCACCTTAGATCTGTTTTTCACAAATGCACCTCACAAATTTCCTGGTATAGGTGTATTTGCTAACGTTTTGAGTGATCATTCCGTAATAGCAGCTCTTAGATCTACTAAACTTCCACCTGCTAAGCCCAGAATAATCCAAAAAAGGGATTTGAAACGTTTCTGTGAACAGTCATTCCTTTGGGATCTATCCCACTTTGATTGGCAACATATCCTACAAATCAATGACGTGAACACCGCTTGGAACTATTTTCATGGTAGTTTCATTTACTTTGTAAACAAACACGCTCCTTTCCGGCAGTTCAGGATAAAGGGCCGTGACAGCCCCTGGTTTACTCCTGAACTAGCTGATCTCCTGCACTGGAGAGATCATCTTTGGGCAGCAGCAAGAAAATCACACTCAGACACTGATTGGTTGAAATTTCGGCAGCTAAGGAATAAATGCACAACTGCCATTAAAGCTGCAAAACGTAACTACTTCTTATCTCAGACCTCCAAAAATCTAAACGATCCTAAAAAATTCTGGAAAACCATTAAATCTCTCTCAGGCACCCCCCAATCATCTGACCTCCCATCACAATTTCTTGTTGACTCTGTTCCTGTGTCAAATAAGCACGAGATCCTGAACTGTTTCAATAAACATTTTGTTGCTTCTAGTTCTTTATTTGATACAGTTACAAACGGAAAATTGGCCACTTTATCTAATAATCAAACTTCAACAAATCAAATCCCTCCTACAAGCCAACCATCTGTTAATCACACCTTCTCTTTTTCTCCATTCTCAGTCAGTGAGGTAAATAAACTGTTAAATGATCTTGATCCTAAAAAATCTGCAGGTCCAGATGAACTTCCACCTTATTTCTTAAGGCTGGCTGCTCATATCATCACAGTCCCTGTGACCCACATCTTTAATCTGTCCATAAGCCAAAACACCATTCCGGATGCTTGGAAAACAGCCTTTGTTCTTCCTTTGCTGAAGGGAGGTGACCCCACCTCACTGAACAATTATCGACCGATCTCTAAACTCTGCATCTTAGCCAAGGTTCAAGAAAAACTGATAAACTCTCAGATCAAAAATTATCTGGACTCATTTAACATCTTACCTCTCCATCAATCTGGTTTCAGGAAAAAACACAGCACAACAACTGCTTCTCTGAAGGTTCTGAATGATGTTGTTGAAGCATTGGATGCTAAGGACTATTGTGCTGCACTTTTCTTAGACCTGTCCAAAGCTTTTGACACTGTGGATCATAACATCCTGTGTCATAAGCTCTTAGAAATCGGTTTCTCTGATCACACCATCGGTTGGTTTTCTAACTATCTTTCCAATCGGAGGCAATGTGTTCAACATAACGGTACTTCTTCCAGCTATTTAACAGTTAAAAATGGTGTACCACAAGGCTCAGTTTTAGGACCAACTCTCTTTACAATCTACATAGCTAATGTAGGTCACTGCATCCCTGATGCATCCTTACATTTCTATGCTGATGATACAGTTGTTTATTGCCGAGCTAAAACAGTAGCTAAGGCTTTCCAGTTACTACAATCCGCTTTTGACATCATCCAGTCAGATTTGTTCCGTCTCAAACTTGTCCTAAATGCTGATAAAACAAAAGGGATGTTTTTTTCAAATAGGAAGGCGGTTCCAGCAGATCCTCCTCTGATTTTTTCTTCAAATGGTGTCCCTATTGAGTTTGTTGATTCCTATAAATATCTGGGTATCCTGATCGATTCACATCTCTCTTTTAAACTCCACGTGGAAAACCTAGTGAAGAAATTGAAAGTTAAACTGGGTTTCTTTTTCAGAAACAGATCCTGTCTATCACTGAATGTCAGGAAACGCCTTGTGTCTGTGACTTTCCTTCCCTCCATTGATTACGGTGACATTCTCTACATGAATGCTCCTAAAAGCACCCTGCAGATGTTGGATGTGGTCTATCATGGTGCACTAAGATTCATAACTGGTTGTGATTATCGTACCCACCACTGCACCCTGTATTCACTGGTTAACTGGACATCATTAACCTCACGCAGACTCTTCCACTGGTACATTTTCATCTTTAAATCACTTCTTGGTCTGCTGCCCTCATACATCTCCTCCTACATGTCTTTGCGTGAGTGCAGCTACAGTGTGCGCTCTCAGGACATGATTACCTGCAGTGTTCCGTCAGTGAGGACTGAACTTGGAAAAAGGGCCTTCTCCTACTCTGCTCCTGCTTCATGGAATATCTTACAAAAAGATCTGAAGCTCTCGGCCCTGACCTCCCTAAATGGTTTTCAGAATCTGTTGGAATCCTGGCAAAAACCAATGCAGATTTGTTCCTGTCTTTGATTTTATACGTCTACCTTATAATGTTTTGCTAGTTTTTTGATACTTTGTTAAAAAAAAAAAAAAAAAAAAATCTTTTGTTTTTTTTTCTCTCTTTTTGTTTTCTATTGTTTATTGTTTGTTTGTTTATTGTTTAATGAAATTCTATCACTGCTGTTCATTGTTCTTTAGTTTTAGCAGGTCGCTTTCGTAAATGAGCCCATGAGGTTCAAAAGATTTACCTGACTAAATAAAGGTTGAATGAATGAATGAAATGAAAAGAGAAAAAACGGGATGAAACAAAACCCAACACGGCCAAAAGCAGCCCCTAGGGCTCCCCAACAACAAAACCAACAACAAAGGAGATTTCAAGCCCCAACAGCTAACACAACACCTCGAAGATGGGGCGACTATGTGCCCTCAAAAGAATATGTTAAAATGACCCCAGATGAAAGAAAGGCCCTTCATGAATTCCGACTGAGAAGGGATGGGGGACCAGCTAAATAATGGTCGAAAGATTGCGGGTCACCCTTGATAAAGATTATTAGGACGTGTCAAAATCTATGCCAAAGTGGATGGAAAACCTTACCTAATGGTCTCTGGGGCAGAGGTGTCTATGACCCGCAAAAACCTAAAAACAATATAACACCTTACAGTTCAATTGGCAAACAGGACCGTACAAAAACTTGTGAAAATATCCCCGAAGTAACAAAACAAAGAATGAATAAGAACTTCTCCCCGGCTGGGAAAGAGAAGTTGAAGCAAATCATTAAGTCAGCCTCTATGGCTAGATTCTAAAACAACTGCGGAAATATAGGTCCAAAAACCATACACCCAATAGAAGGGAGAGAGTGCCAGGAAGTGCTCTGACTGGAGAAGTTATGGCAGTACTGGAAGGATTGCTTGAACTAACTCACAGAAAAATAAAAACATCACGAGTGGTGACCAACAGTAATCACTGTGCACAAGCCCTGAAAGTGGATTTATCCATTGGGAAGAAAATAGATTTGAAAGTGCTAAGGGAAAAGAGGTGACCCACCATGATTTGTGGAAGAAAATAGCTGAAATCAGGCTGAATCTACAAGTTGGAGGTGGAGCGCCAAAAATCCCACACTAAAGAAGAAAACTACTGGCAGGGCAAGGAAGAAGTGGATCTTATGAGCAATAGAGAAAAATCGTTTTGTCGATCGAGAGTGGGAACAAACCCCGGCGGGCCGAGGGTCCCACAGAAGATACGTGTTAGAGGTTGTGCGTGGCGTGCATAGAAGGCTAGGTCATGCAGGCGTACAAACCTAGACACAAGAGGAGTTGGAGAGTCAGGAGCTCTGGATTCCAATGAAGCAAATTCGCAAGGTACTACAGGACTGTGTGGTATTTGGTCAATACAAACTCAGGACGATGCGGGCACCTAGTGGATAAACAAACTAACAGGTGTCACAGGTGGCACTTGTTAACAGTAAGAAAAACAAGAAGGCAACGGTGTTGCTATCAAGACAATAACACGGTTGTGTTAACAAACAAGGGAATCCAAGCAATAGAGCAACTGAAGCCAATTCCTAGCTAATTCAAAACCAGAAACCGGATTATGGCCAATGAACCAAGTACCATGCTCCCCTATCGTAGAATGGCCACTATATACGGGGGAGTTATCTTAAGAAGAACAACCTCAGAGCTTTGGGTAGGTAAGGCTCTGAAGACCTTGGAGTACGCTAAGAGAAGATATCTGTCAGTAGAATGAAAAAGATCAAGTGGAACAAGCTGCAAAACAGCTGTGAAGTCAACATGGAACCTACTGGCCTACCCATTTGGTGGGAAGGACCAGGAAAAGTTAAGCCCCTCTAACCTGAGGTGAAGAAAAATGACCAAGCCCCTCAAACCTGAGGCGAAGAAAAAAATAAAATGAAACTGTGAGCCCCTCAAACTTGAGGCGAAGAAACAAAAAGAGATGAAAAAATAAGCCCCTCAGAGCTAAGGTGAAAAGAAAAGATGTACGGGAGTACAACTGAAGCCAGTAAGGTGGATACCTTTATTTGTGGGAAATGTAAAACCACAGTTTTACCGAGAGTAATGATCCTCACACTATGGGAATTGAGTGAGAGGCCCAGAAGATTGTACCTGTAAGTGGGAGGGGACTATGGTAAAGTACTGTGTAAATTGTCAAACGAGGCACAAAGGGTAGACACGCCCATAAGACCTGACTCCACCCAGTGGATTAAAGTCTCAGTACAGATGATCGTGGCTCCACACAAGGGAGTGTATTCGGTGGGAGCTACGATACAGCTGATCGAAGACAATAAGGATGACACAGAAAAGTCCCAACCCAGTAAAACAGAGAAAAAGCAAAGTGTACTCAACGCTTGGGCCAGCAAGACATTTCTGAGGAAATGGAAGCACACGAACAAGGAAATGGACAACTAAAAACTGAACGACAGGGCGCTAGAATCATCAAAGGATCTTATCGCAGAAGAAAAGGTAGAGAATTATTAAATCTAATCGTGAGGTGTCCAAATTATATCTGGAAAGGGAGAGATAATATAAAATCTGCAAAAATCATCGAAACATGCTGGTCCTGGGACAGAGACCCGCTTTACGATGACTCGGACTCAGAGGACGGGGCATCCCACTTATGTGTGGAATTTGCTGATTCAACGATCCAGGAGAGGACCGTATCAACCAGCTCTAATTGTATGGAAAGAACTGGTAAAGTTAGACCGTCCCAAAAAAGACTACACCTTGAACTTTAACAGAAACAAAAATTACTACGGCTCATGTACAATGTTCTACAGGAGCAAAGACCTAACTAAAGGGTCTCTTAGGGGTATCACTGACTACGCAGTAACAAAAGACTCATGGAGAATGCCATACAACCCCAGCCCAATGGGGACACCATGGATCTTCAATGTTGTCTATTTAAAAGTACTTGGAATGCAATTCAAAATCAGATGGGGCCATAATTACAGAGAGTCACATCAAACACATTTCTGCGAGATCTCCATAGGGGAGTTGGAGGTTTGGACAACAAGCCGAGCTATGAAAATAAGCATCTACAACCGGGAAACTAACCCAAACAAAATAGTGGTTGAAAACACCGAGCTGCCCCTACGAATGCTGTGTGATCGAGTCTGCACGCCCATCAACGATTGGGAAGAGTACCCAGTACGAATGGCTTACAGGATGACTGTATCGTACAGAGGACACCCACTTGTCAGTACGGTAACAGCGTTGGAAGAAAGGGGTGAACACTATGTGCAATATGGAAGAAAATCCATGGAAATGTTCAGACAGAGACTGTGGGAGGCGGAGGAACAGCGCCGAAGAGGTGAGGACCCATCTGACAAACCTTTTTGTGGGCTGCAAGGCCCCCAGCTTGAACCTGCATGTTGGGGGGTCTACCAATGGAAGTGGGTGTGGAGAGGGTTGAGACCAGAATTGCCACACCCATCTCCTCTCTGCGTGGAACTGTACAAAGGATGTGTGAAAGGAAAAGAGGGCCAAGTTCCAGTGAGAGTCAAATGCGACCACATTGGCAATCTGGAACGCCCGCAGATGGTTGACCAGCTCACACCATGCAGCATGCAGAACCCCATAGAAGAGCAGTGACAGAGAAAGACATAATAGACTCAAGACCGATCGCCAAAAATACCAGAAAGTCTCATTTGGATGAACCTCAAGAAGAATATCACCCTAAGCTTTGTCCTCCAACCTCACCATGGATATTTAATGTGGTCTACATGACGATAAAAGGAATGAGTATCAAATAGAGATGGGGACCTAAACCCCAACAAAAATGGCACCTGGAAGGACCCCAGCCTGAACCTACCGAATGGCTGGTGATTCGGTGAAAGTGGGTATGGTAAAGGTTGCAACCTGGATGGCCACACCCCTCTCCACTATATCTGGAGCTCCTCAAAGATCAAGTGACCATAACTCACAGGCGCTCGAAGAGGGAGCCCAGAGCTGAAAGAAACGAAGTCTGAAAATAA
>JBBPBX010054061.1:12225-23612 GCA_038048925.1 Garcialebias charrua
AACCATAGCACTTGAGAACACGTCGATCAAAGTCGGTCCAGCTCGAAAGACCAAACACAAAGGGAAGATGGCTCGCCGCAGCAAGAAGAGCAAAAGGAGAGATAATTATGACAGGTGAATATTTCAAGTTTGCAAATTTTAATTTTTTTTGTATTGTTTGGAGGATAAATGCTTTTTATGCTTAAGAAATTATATTAATATAACATAAAATGTCTTTAAAGGACAACACCCACCGTGACGGTAACAATTCACCATATTGGACAATTACTGTAGTAGAATATGATGTCTTTTTTCATTTTTGCATTTGGGCCAGGCGAGTATAAAAAAATAAAATAAAAAAACGTAGTACCGGAAAACTCCGGAAACCCGTCCGAAGATTGCCGAAGTCCGGAGTGACCTCAATACAGGCTCCTCTCAGAAGGTAGGAGTGAGTTCACGATGGAGGTTTATGAGAGTGAGAGCCGCGGATCCGCGCTCAGAATATGATAGACATCAGTGTGCGACCACAGGATTAATCAACAGTTAGATTTATTGACAAGGGAATATTAAAAATGTTTCGCTTTTTTCCCCCCCTCTCTCTGAGTGGAGGAGGCGCACACACCTCCAGCGCGCGCTGCAGGGAGACATCAGCTGTCCTCTATTTATTGTGGGACAGACGCACTGGAGGGAGACATCATATTACTGAGGAAATATTAAAAATGACACGACAACTTGTACACGTCTGACCCACAATAAATACGTCGCGGTCCAATTCAGCTCTGCTCCACGACTCTTTTGGAGCTGCGCTCTGTTTTTATTTATTTTTTAGAACTTTTTAATAAGAAATAACACCGCTGCGGTTAAAGCTGTCACTGCTCTCACTCGCTCCTCTGCCCATGAGCCTCAGAGGAGCCAGCCGCGCGTCTTCTCCCCGGCTCCGCGTTCCGCTGGTCACCTTTGAAGTTCCTTCGTGGTGCCGACTCAGGGCTCAGGCTCCAGCCTTGCGGGGTCAGCGGAGCTCTGAGCGCGCGTGCTCAGAGCTCCGCTGCGGCTGCCTTTTAATTCTGTACTCCCGACCTGTCACTGAATTGATTGACAAGTCACGGGGAGAGAATAAAAAGCCGAGCCGGCTTCATGAGGAAATTAATGAATTTGTCGCAAGCGAATTAAACCAGTGTCCTACGTGGATGCGCGACCTCTAAATATTTCCTGGTGCAGTTGTGGGTTCAGGACCAGCGCTCCATGTGTTTATTTATTTTTGTAGAACTTTTTAATAAGATATAACACGCCCGCTGCAATAATAAAGCTACGTTGATGCATGCTTGTTATAACTCTGCATGCATTCAAGGCGGAAACTTCAGTGATGTCAATGCCCATATATGGAGAGGGGCGGATTTTCCCGGAGCTGCTGCTAAAAACTGCTAAAAAACATGAAATAACACATTTAGCGTTATTTCTCTACAATATAAATAAACGCTCCTGTTTCATTATTTAATTGACTACTAAATATTAATGGCGATGCAGTTTGAAAACATGGTGGGTCATGTCCTTTAAACTCGGCTGCTTCTTCGTCTTTCAGGCGACGAACCATCTTAAAGAAACTCTCCAAGCAAAGCACAGTGATACACAGCAGTCGCAGCTTCTCTTCAGGTCTTCATTCAGTTTCCTCCAGTGAGAGCCTTCCAGGCTCCCCAACACACAGCCTGTCCCCTGGCCCCTCGACACCCTGCAGGAGTCCGGCACCAGAACATCAGGGCTGCGGTGAGCGAGCATTTGTTTACTGGTGTTGGATTTCTAAAGTTCTGATGGATTAAATGGTGCAAAGTCATTCAGTGGTTTTCAGCACGACTTTTCACGTTTTCTGTCTTGCTTCCTCTGCGTCACAGACAACTCTCCTCAGAGCACATCTCCCTGCTCGAGCTCTCCCAGTTCTCCCGCCACACACATCCGGCCCAGCTCTCTTCACGGCCTGGGCTCCAAACTCAGCACGCAGCGCTACGCTAAGGTGGGCCGACGGAAGTCCACCAGTAACATTCCCCCTTCACCTCTGGCCTGCAACTCGTCCTCGTCCTCCAACCAGCCACTGTCCCCACAACGCTCACCATCTCCACTGCCGGGCTTCGCCAAATCCCTTCACACTTTTCATGGCAAAACATTATCTCCCCCCACCATCGTTCGGCACGGTGTCCGGCCACGCAGCGCAGAGCCTCCTCGGTCTCCTTTGCTTAAGAGAGTACAGTCGGCTGAAAAGCTGTCTGGTGTGTATCTTGCTGACAAGAAGTCATACGCCCCCCGCAGGCACACGCTGGAAGTGCCGTTTTATGGCGAGTGTGACTTGCTGGGCGATTCTGAGGCAGAAGGAGCATGTGGGGGATTTTACATCTCTGCAGATCACAGCAGACTGGGGGGCTACATGGGCAACCAAAGGATACGAGACTCTGGGATGGAACGATCAGAGCAGCTAGTTGTGATGAGGAAGCTCAACCTGTCAGAGCGGCGAGACTCCTTTAAAAAGCAGGAGGCGGTGCAGGAGGTGAGCTTTGACGAGCCAGAGGAGAAAAGCAGCAACACGGTGACGGGAACCACTACGGCGCCGGGAGCCCAAACACAGCCGGCGCACTGGAAGCCCTGGATGGTCACTCAGTCCCAGAGCAGGGAGGACGTGGAGCTGGAAGTACCAGCGGTGAGGAGGTTCACACTGGTGCCTCAGATCGCTGTTCAGGGCTCCACGGAGAGCGATGAGCAGGACGAGTGGGAGCCGTGCTCGGACGGAGAGGAATCCAACAAAAACCTGGAGCTGGAGGTGTTTTCATCACAGCAGGAACAACCGGAACATGTTCTCATCGAACGCACTCAGGCAGCAGGAACTCCGTCCACCGGTCATCAAGATGCTCCATCATCTCTGACTTGTGAGGACAAGCTTCAAAAAGAACACACGAGAAAGTGAACCCATCACTGTCTTCATTTCAGCCGCTTGTTTCATTTCAGCCGCTTGTTTCTGACTACGAATCCTCTCATTTATAACAAAATGAAGCCGAGTTGTTTCCAGTTCGACCCACATAAGTGCAAGTTGTAAACGTACTTACAAGCTTATCTGGCTGAAGTTGTGGAACAAAGTTTTACTTGAATTTTGTAATGTAAATATGTTGCCTTCAGGCGTTGGAGACTTTCTGGTTATATTTATAATGTTTGTATTGTATGACGCATTTATAACAAAGATGGAAGTTCTCAATGTTTAAGTAGCCAAGGTGTGAAGATTTTGTATCCATCGGATGTGGTTTTATGTCTTCTGAATGAATTTTTTTCTAAAAATGTCTATTTTTTATTGCGGTGTGGCGAAACAGAAAATGCTGGATTATTGTTGGACCAAAGGAAGCAAGAAGTTAAAACACAAGTCAGAATTTGGTCCGTTTTCCCCTCAGTATCTCTTAGATATGGATAATTGCATTTAGTAGGAGGAGCGATGTCGACTATCAAAACTTAAAGGAGTCAGGAGTTCATACAGTGAGGAACAGAATTAGATTTTTAGTTTTATTCTGTTTTTTTTGTTGTTTTTATTTAAACCTTTTTGTTTCTTTAATTCAACCTTTCATGGCACTACAACTATAAATCTCATTGACAAGAAAATGAGGTGCCACTGGCTTGTTACATATGTTTCTTGAAGTAGCACAACAATGTGGTGATTGCCACTGAAACACCCATTTGGTTCTGACTTTGAAACGTCAGGAAAACGGGATCAAGGATTTGATGTGCCAGGATTTCAGAGCACTGTTCTCTTAATCCAAATCTGATGCTGGGAAGGTCAAGTTTACAAAGCATTTTTAAAAACGTCTCTTATCTTTACAACACCAAATGATAAAGTTTTGGATGATGCTCACGTTTCAGGTCATTTGAACACTGATGCAACAAATTGTTTAACTCGTTTAGCAGACTGTGGTGATTGTTTTTCTGTTTTAAAACCTTTTGGTTATCATAGTAAGGCTTTCTTTTCTTACAGTGACACCACTTTCTGAACCGGGAAAATGTTACCTCTTTGTGTACTTTGACGTAAAAAAAAAAAAAAGTTAGTACCGTAACGAGAAAAATCACTCAGAAATCATACGCTCTGTGTTTTGTAGTCATGTTTACATCAGAGGGGAGAGTGCACTATTTTGATGTTCAGTATATTTTGTATCTAAATGTGAAAGACAAACTGAAAGCGGCACATTTTCTGTCCATCCAAAGGCATACTTGGAACATTGTTTATGTTTTGTGTCTATTTTCATATTCAATCTTTGTATAATTCCAAAAATGTTGAATGAGTAAACTAAGTATGCACATTGACAAATTGTGGAATCAAAGAGTTTTGGTAATTCTGACTTTAATGACAGTGTTTTTTTTTCTGTTTTTCCTGCAGTTAGAGTTGATTCACACAGGTGGTGTTTGACCTGTAGAGAGCTGGGTTTAAAAAGCGGATCTTTTATTGTTAAAGAAAAGATTTTATACCAAGTTTCCTTGTTTTGCGTTTATAAAGCATCAGAACTGTTAATGTGTTGCTCAAACTTCCTCTCGTGAAAGTTTTAAACCTTGTGATGACATCCAGTCAATGCTGTTATTGTTATTTCTGCAGTCTGACAGAATAGTTTACAACGAACAAACATGCGATGCACTCTACAAACACTATATCACGTGGATGTACGTGACAAAAAGTTCCTATTTGATACCATAAAAGAAACCTACCGTATATGTTTTTTTTGTAGTTTTAAAGTACCGGTACTTGTTCCTAAAGAGTGATGCCAAACTATGAACTTTTTTAGTGCGTAAGTTTACAAAAGAATAATTTCTGGCCTTATGTTGTCTGTTTTCTAGGAAAAGATAATCAGAAGTATAAATGATAAAATCAAATATAAACCATAAAAGTAGAAACCTAATTTCTTGACTTTGCACTAAGCCTGAATTGTTAAACAAATTGTGTCCGGTGCAAATATATGACGGAATGATGAAGACTGAATAAATAATCACATTTTGGCTTTGACTTTACAGTATTCAAATACAGGTAGTCCCCGACTTACGAACGAGTTCCGTTCCTACGCGCCGCCGTATGTCGAATTTCGACTTAAGTCGGAAAATACGTCCAAACGGCACCTCATACGTACAGTACTTTATTTTACCAAGCACTTAGCCTATCCTAACAGTACCCTACATAATTATAAAAAAAACATATACATTTAGGAGCCATAATGAAGGAAAAAAGTTAATAACCTACTGGTATGCTGGTGAATTCTTCCTCCGTCTGTTAGCATGTTAGCTCTGCAGCTTCCTGCTGCTTCACGCGGTCCACAGCGTTTACAGCAAGGCCTGTTAGCATGTTAGCTCTTGCTCTGCTGTTTCTGGTGACACCATCCACCCGCCCATCCTACAGTGAGGTCAGCACCTTTTGTTTACGACGTAAAACCGTCCTAACCTCTGCTCCGGTCTGCCTGTCCAAACAATGAGGTCTCCTGTAGTAATTTTCCACTGACTGCGTCAAGCTACCCTCCCTCCTGTAAACCTGTAAATTTCCGCTGTCCTTCGCTGAGTTTCGGTACCGTATTTTTGGGTGTAAAGGCGCATAAACGCGAACAATGCTTTTCAATGGGAGGGCGTTCGTAACCGCGAAGCGTCGTAAGTCTGAGGCCGTCGTAATCCGAGGACTACCTGTAAACTGTTGCAAAAAACTGCGCTCTAGTGGCCAAATCTGCCAGTTAAATTTCTAAACCTTTTACAAATAACTAGAACTTCCATGTGAGTGTAAACGTACTCTGTTGCACTGACCTCCACCAGATAAAGGTGATGTGTTGCTGCCGTTAGGGCCGGCGGAGTCATCTGTTGTTCAACAAGCTGACAGATCGAGCTGTTGCACGTGTTCACCTGTGGACTCTTCTGTTCAGTGCATGCTGCATGAGACAAGCACACAGCTGTAACACTTGACTGCATGGTATACTGGCCCTGTTGCCTTGTACTGTATTTTATTGTGCAGAGAATAAACTTTGTATTTCTCTAGCTGTTTTATTTGTCTGATCTGCGATATGGAGTATGATAGGATGCTTTTAAAACAAAGCTTATAGAGCAGGAGTGAGTGTAGAAAAAAGTGATGAGCTCCACTCTACTGCAATTATTATTTGCACTCATTAAAATTGGGAGTAAGTTACGTTACTGACCAATAACAAGATAACTCTGGAAATTCAACCACCCTTGAATTATCAGAACAGCTGAAGCTGAATTTGTAGTTATAGGGAATTAGAAAAAGCAAATGAACAATCAAAACAATAATTAATCAGACATGGATTAAACTTATATCGGCTTGATAAGAACAACTTGTGCTAGACAGCTGCTTCAAGTGACTTTTTTTTTTCTTTCTGTGAACCTGCCAGCAGTGGCAAATAAAGATAAAACTATCTACAGCACTTGACTTTTGTATTAGTTAGTAATTATGTTATTGACACTAATAGCAACAGCTGTGCTTGTGCTTTTTGTGCTATAGGGCCTACTGTACTTGTTAAGTGTAGTACAATTCCAGCTCCTGGACTAAAAAAGTGACTGAACCTTAAAATTTTACAAAGTTATGTAATGTATCACTTTAGCACATATGTTTGTTTTTCTTTTGAAGTATTTTCTTTTAGTGTTAAAATGAAATTTAAAATGGACAAGAAAGAGAAAAACTTTACAAAGTCACATTTTTAATGATTTCTGAACATAATTTTCATTGGTAAAAATAAAATAATGCGCGTCCTTTGAAGTGATGACTTCAATACTTTTAACAATTAACATTAAAACCTTGGACTCGTTTACTCAGTTTAGTTGTTTTCTTATTTTTGGTGATATTTACGAAAAGGTCTTCTCAATATGGCGACACCAATTACTTAAGTGGTTCTAATGTTGTTCTTTGTTACCACCAGCAGATGTCAGTAATGTGTTGAAAGACCGGTGGGTTGAACACCACCGAAGAAGAGTTGTGCCCTTCACAAAAACAGTTAGCATGGCAACTGCTACTAAATTAACGCAGATGCTCCGAAACTTTTTAGCTGGGGTGAGTATTGAAACAACGGCCAGACATTAAAACGGCACAGGATGATTTGTGAAATTAAAATAAATGTCGCCAGGGTAATTTAAAAGAAAATGGCCAGGACTTGTCAACTAGCTTGAGCTTTAGCCAGTAGCATTTCTGTGAGGAAAACGATATACGTAAAATAATCAGGGTTAGTGTACATCATGCTTGTAATCAAATATTTATGTCGATCATGTTTGTTTTTCAGCGGAATCTGCAAGAGAAACTGCAGCTGCGTTATGAGGAAATATCAAAGAGGTTTGGCTTCAAGCACCAACCATCAACAAGATACACACCAACTAAACAATACTTTATTTATTTAAAAAAAATTACCACTAAAACCATTTTACTCTTTTAATTTATGCAGAGGCGGATTTTGGATTAAATGCACAAACATGAAGCTTCCCCCTTCACATATTTTTTTTTAAATAATCAGTTATTTTTAGCATACAGTACTGTATTTCTTGTTTACATATTATGCAGGTCTCGTCTAATTAAAAATCCACTTCCCATTTGGCAGGCTGTTGTAAATGATGTATAAACAAACCACACCCACAAGTAACTGTTGAATATTCATTGGGTAGACTGGATATTTATGCAGAATTAACATTTCACGTATCATCATTATTCCTCGAATGAATTATGTCACTTTTGGCGTTCTTGTGTATGAGAAAAGTGAGATATTCAAAATATCTTTGTCTTGTTTGTACTGTTGTGGTTCCACCACTACAAACTTGGATCATGTCTGAGATGTGAGGGTTATGTGCAGTATCCTAGCTGTTCCCCGGCATCACAGCAGCTAAAACCAATAGGAACTTGGATTCGGTACCAGAACAAGATAGACCCAGAACAGTTTTTCATTTTAGTCATCAAAAACTCCCCTTACTGTGGATGGCTGAACTGTTCTGTTGGAAGGACTGAATTATGAACATCTGCTTTAAACATAATGTCTATTACTGTATTATTATTATGTTTTTGTGCAGTGCCTTGAGGTGACTTTGTAGTGAATTGGTGCTTTATATTTAAATTGAATAATTGAGCTGAATTATTTGATGAACTGGCCTACTTTGTGTGATGTAGCACATTAGGGGTACTTCTTTCTTTACCACACCTATTGCTGCAGCAGCAGGTAGCTCGTTGTGAAAATCATTAGCAGTTCTAGCACGTTCTCTCACTCGCAGCATCTTCTTGTTGCTCTTTATTAGAGTTCATGATGCCATCTTGGATTTTTCTTTTTCAACGTTCCACTTTTTTCTTCTTTTCCCTTTCAGTGTCATCTAAGCAGCTTGTCCATTGCTGATATTTATATTGTGCACCTGCAGCAGCACTGTGTGCTTGTATGGAGGGAAGGAGGAGATGCATTAATCCATTCAGTAGTTGTTATTTATTATGGACTATGCTTTTTGAAGTGCATATTTAACAGCTCAAATGAAGAAGAAAAACAACCCACATACCATTCTGTCGGGTTATTCTGTATTTTATGAGGCCCCTAGTATCTTGAAAATTCTTCCTCATGCTGAAATCCACCTCCATTGTAGTGTTGCTTTGAACCTGCATTCATTTGACATTAAATATAAATGAACAAAAGGAGAGATAATTAAACGTTTGTTTGCTTTTTCTTAAAAAGTGTCTAAATGTAGATTTTGTGCGCGATTTAACGGGGAGGTGTACCGGTACGTTCTGGGGTTAACAGGTGAAATGAGTTAGTGTACAGTCAACTTGACAATTTTTTAGTTCTGCTTCATTCTTCACTTCTACCTGCAACAGAATGCCCACATGATCTTACTGGTGCAAAAAGTCTAAGAAAATATCAGTGTTAGTGATGTCTTAACAATGTTTTTTTTGTGTAGGACACAACCACCGCCTAGTCTTCCGTTGGGCCCGAGCCACAAGTTTGCAAACAACTACTATTGCACCCGAGACGGCCGCAGACTGTCGGTACCCCCCACAGTTGTAATGCTTCCACAGAAAGCTATAACTGCTGGCAGGTAACATTAACTCTCATATTGTCTTGTTGAACCCTTTAGTTAAACCAGTTCCTCTGATGGGAAACAAAAGTTTGGCAATGATAATTAATTAATTTATACATTTTATGTGTTTGTTAGTACTTTTAACCTTTATTGCTTTAATCTCTTTTAGCCAAGTTGCTTTGAAATCAAAGGGTCCAGTGACGCCAGGACCTGTTTATAAAGAGCTGCCCCTGTCCACAGACGAGCCGTACCTCTGAGCAGCAGCGAGACGTTTCACTGTTGGTTCTAACTTGTACAATAAAGTGTGACTAAAATCTGTTTCATGTTTCGTTTGTTTAACGGGCTCAATATTTTTGGTCATGCTAGCGTCACCTGTGCAAACAGACCTGCATGTGTTTCTGTTCAGCAACACGCCCGGGTGCTGCTGCATGTTGTCGTTTGTAGAGTTGTTAGTTTGGTTTTCATCAGGCCAACTCTTAACAGAAAGGCTTTCATGACTAATGAACAAATCCTGTTTTTATTATTTGTAAATTTGGCCTTTTTAAACAGCGATGAGAAGATCAAATTAACTCCATGAGTCATTCATTTAGTTAAAAGATGCATTTTTGAAATTTAGAGTTATTATAACCTTGTCTGTTTAACCCCAAATTATTCTTGAAGTTAGCAATTATTTTGACCTGCATGTTGTGTAGTTTTCCTTTAAAAACAAAACCCGAAACAAGTTTAAATGTACAGTTCTGTAAAAAAAAATAGTTATTTGATATTGCCGCCCTACACATCAGCTGCAACAGATTGCAGGTTTAGAAATCTTGGACACTTTTAATGTTGCAGGCAAATTATAGAGGTGATCGATTACAAAGATGATTACAAAGATCAATATACGTAGATTGTGTATACAGTAATTTGCTGCTGTTCGGCATATTCTACTAGTTTTAGTTAAAGTTTTTCTTGGTTCATTTCTTAGATCCTATTACTGTTTTTCTTTTACATTTTAATACTTTTGTTGGATGTAACTGGGACTCTGTGTTGTGTACATGTACACAACTGACAAATAAAGAACCTTGGATCCTTGAATAAATTATATAATTAATATAATGTTTTATAGATTTGCTGAAAAGCAATAGGAAGGGGGAAAACAAGCAAGTCCAGGACAAATCACCAGTGTTGTACAGTTCTAAAATAAATTTAAAAAAGCAAATGTGCCTATCTGGCATTTTGTATTGAAATACTAACAACAAATGTACAAGAGTTTTGTTTAAGGCCACCTATACCACGCGTTACTGCACATTTGTCATGGGATAATAAAAATTGTACAATTGATCGTCTTAAGGCTGAGATTACTTCAGCAGAGAGAGCAATTAAACAGCTTTGGGCCTAATTAGTTTGACAAATTCATAAACAGCCGGGTTTGACAGCAGCGACTCCTACGTCATATTTGTGCGCCTCGTCTTTCCTGACGAGTTCTCATCGAGCATGGGGCACCTTGGAGGCTTGTTTCTCGTCGTGGCACCGCTTTTCTGCCTTCGTGTTTGTGGTAAGACGCTGGAGTTTCTGTCACAAGTGAAATATTTTACAAATGAGCTCGCTTGTCCGCGTTTTGTTGCAGTAAATGACTGACTCGTCCTGACGCGTCCAGCCTGTTTGCAGAGCAGCTGCTGCTGCAGGAGAAGTGTACTGTTACTGTATTTAAATGTTTTGTGCTAAAAAAAAAAACTGAATATAGTCTTATTTCAAGAAATAGACAAAATTATTCAGTGTTCAAAATTACTTTTAGTTTCATCCAAGTTTTTTTTTTCAAGAGTGCAATAAAAAAAATAAAAAAATAAAATAAAAAAAAGTGCAGCTCTAGACTTCCCCCCCCCTTCCCATTCTAAGCGTTCCTTTAGTCTTCAAGATGTCTTCATTTCAAGGCTTTTATCATTTCGAAGTTCTTAAGTCAAATAATGAGTAAAATATAAGACTTACAAATACAAAGTATTCTGCTCAACTAGAGCTAAAAGTGAAAATTGATGTTTGTTTAAAATGATCAACAGACTGATTTTATTTTATCTTATTTATTCATGTAGTCATTCATTTAAATAAAACAAATTCATCTAAAAGAAAAAACTTTGAATGAAAATGGTGCAGAAAGGGAAAAAAAATCATATGCTCCTTATTTAAAACAAGCAAACAAAATCACTACAAATAAACAACAACATACACTTGAACAATCTCCAAATTGAAAACCAAATGACACCAGGCATCCTTCAACAACTTTAATTTACAATCATCTTTTTAAACATGTAAATTGTTTTAGGATTATTTTTTTGGGCAATATCAACGCAGCTCTGCTTCAGACTGAGGTAGTTCTGGAGGTTTTACAAACATTGTCA
>JBBPBX010054062.1:0-23612 GCA_038048925.1 Garcialebias charrua
CATTTGCATTCCAGCATCGATCAGTTTACAAATCAAGCCCTGCATAAATCCTTCGGCTAATAAAGTTTACGAGCTGAAGCATGCCTCAAAGACTCTCTGGACTGCAGAAATCGCCCAAAGTAAATCTAAATTTAAAGAGCGACTTGTGAAACGTAAAACTTACGAGCTGGACTTTAAATCCAGAAATACTGAAAAGACGAGTTCAATCTGTGCAGCTGTTTCCTGTTAAAGTTCATTTGGAAACTTTTGTTCAAACTGTTCGCTGTAGTGAAACAGATCTGTTTCATTTAAGAACGCTCTAATTGAAATGTTCAACAGCTGCTTTGTTCTTTTATTCTCACAGCTGAGTGCAGGAATAAAAGTGGTGACGCCTCTTTTTAAAAGCTTAAGATGTCTTGAAATGTTTCTCGCAGGAAAATCAAACCTTTATTATTGATGAAAGATGGAAATACTCAGAAAATCTGAACTAAAAAGAGAAAATTTTGATTTATAAACTCAACGAGTAAAAACTTTAAAATGAGGTCAGTTTAATAAATAATCCATTTGACCTGCAGGACTTTTAGGGAACAACAGAATAAAGACAGACATAAATAAATGATTTAAACTGATAAAGTTTGTTGAAGTTAAACCAACCTTCAGCGCAGACGTCTGTCAGGCTCTCAGGGTGAAGGAAACTGTTTCATAAAGCCCCTCCTGCACAAGCTCACCTCCCCAGCACCCTGTAAATCTGCTGAACTGGACCTCAGAGACAGAACCAGGTTCTGATGGAGGGAAGGCCCGCACATTTAAATCTATTTATTGTTTTTAGAGCGGAGGCGGGACTCTGCGCTCTGATTGGTCGGTGGCTCAGGCACAAGGTGTCAATCATAAACTGGGTTTGCCACCATAGATGAATTTAAAATGCCACCATGAACATCTACAGCTGGAGACAACCAAGATGGCCGCTACAGCTAATCCAGATTAGCAAACACCAAAATAACTATAACTTTATTCACTCGTGTTTTTGTTTACAAACAAACTGAGTTTTTGGAGAGAAATCCCAAGTAACAGGGAACGTTAAACTAACGTTCTGGTATACATGGTTCTGTTAGATCACAACGTTAAAACGTTCTTTGAAGGTTTTGACTAACGTTTGAACAAACCTAGATACAGGTATAACGTTCTAACCTAACGTTATTATAACGTTCCCTTTGCCACCTGCCAGATCAATGTTGCGTGCATGCGTTACATCCTGCGTCTGACGTCATGACGTAAATTTTCACAGTCGACTCTGAGCCGAGCACAGAGCCGAGTAGCACCGGTCCGTGCATTTCTCCCGCATCGACTGAGGACAACGTCCAGAGTAAGTTATTTACTATGGCAGTTATCTTTTAAAATGAACAGGGTTCCCTTTTTAAGTATGATTAAACGCACGAGTTAGTTTTCTAGTTACTGTATATATATTGTTAAAATAGTCCCGCGGTGTGAGCGGTAGCAGAGCGCTACGTTACGTCAGCTGCTGAGCGCCGGCCGAGGCCACCCGCCGGGGCAGCCCCGCTCACGCGGGACCCCGACGGGCACCACAGCCTGGGAGATCCGCGGAAAGTGCCCGACGCACGTCGTCCAGAGTCGCCCGCCGCGCCACAACCGCAATGCCGGCCCGCCTTCGTGCCGGGTGCGGACACCGCGCTAGGCTAGGTGCCGCCTGTCCTGTCGCCTAAATCTCTGTTGGAAGAAACAAAAAATCAGCGGTGCTTGTAGTCCGATAACATTTTCAGCTTGTGTGGAAGGTGGTGGTGGTGTGTTTTTTTTCCGGGTGTGGTGGTTATTTTGTAATCAATGCCTCCAGCAGAATGCTTCGTTGCTAGCCTAATGCTAGGTGCTAGTCGCTTGTGCTAGCCCAGGGGTCTGCAACCTGCGGCTCTGGAGCCACATGTGGCTCTTTGGTCCCTCTGCAGCGGCTCTTTCAAACTTTGATCAAAACTAACATAAAACTGAATTGTATTGGTTGTTTTACAAACTACAAAAAAGTACTAGTTTTAGCTGTTTTCCTATCATTTATTTTGAAAATAACTTTTTATTTATTTATATAATTATTTTTTGCATAATTTAAAAAATCACATAGGTGAACACACTTCATATTTTTTTAATTAAAAAAGCTATTTTCCCCTCTTTACAAGAATCTGGTCTTTTCATTGGTCTTAAATTGTAAAATGTTATATCAATAAATGTTAAAAATCATTAGGTATTTTTAGCTTTATAATGTCACCCCTACTGACCACAAAAGTCTCCTCCAACAAACCTAAAGTGGCCCAAGGGCCACCAGTTGATGATCACAGTTGTAGCAAGTTGTTAGGCTCTGGACACATTGAATTTAGTGAATGAAGGTTTAAAAATGGCTCTTTTGATCATAAAGGTTGCAGACCCCTGTGCTAGCCGCTTGTCCTGTCGCCTAAACTCTGTTGGAGGGAGAGAAAAAAATCAGCGGTGCTTGTAGTCCGATAACATTTTCAGCTTGTGTGGAAGGTGGTGGGTTTTTTTTCGGGGGTGGTGGTTATGCCTCCATATAGCAGAATGCTTTGTTGCTAACGCTAGGTCCTAGCCTGAAACTCCAGTGGCGCGAGGGAAAAAACAACCCGCTTGCGTTGGAAAAGCTAGCTAGCTGCCAGGGCTGACTGCGTTGTCCGGTAAGAAAATATGATAGACTGTTGCATTAACGTTGTGTGGTAGCGGCAAATTTTAATCCACTGAGCTAATCACTGTGTGAGCTGTTGATGAAGCCAGTTTTCTTGTGCTGCTTACAGGTGACATAATGATATAAAACGCACATTATCTCGACAGTTAACGCTAAGACTCCATCGGCTGCCTTTTACAAAAAATATATAATTGTGAAGTGATTAATGTTTGTAAGAACATTGATTTAACATCACCCTCTCTTCCCACAGTCCTGGACCCAGCCATCATTGACACATAAGGTGAGCCATATTTGCTTTGTAAGTAGCTAATATAAGTATTGTCACATTTAAAGTTTCAGTTCTCCGAACATATTTAAATATGAGACAAAGATAACAGGAGTACCACAATATGCACTTCATAAATGATGGTCTGTATTATTAACAGTTATTATTAGCAGTTGTTGCTGCCAAGAGTGGCCCAATGACATATATGTACATATATGTGCAATGTACATATGTGCATTGCAGTGCAGCACATGTTTTCAAGTCTTTCATCAGACTGAAATAAAAAAGCTAATCAAAGTCAAAGTCAACTTTATTGTCAACTGCAATATGTACAGGACATACACAGGATTGAAATTGCGTTTCTCTCAGTCCCTCGGTGCAACAGTAAATATTCAAACACCAAAACATTTGATAAACACAAGCATAAAATAGCAAAGTGAGTAGTGAGTTTTTGCATAGTAGTATAAAAGTATGAAAATTTCCACTAACACTAAAACACTAAACATTTAATGGAGGGGTGCACCAAAAAAAGTTTTACATATACCGGTAATCGTGATTCTCATTTACAATGATTCAGAATTGATTTAAAATGTCCCAAAATCTATTTTTATAAATAAAAAATAAACCAAATCCAATGGTGTCAGCCTCCATTTTGTAACTACAAGGGATGTGCTGACGTCATCACTCAGCTGTTTCTGGAATATATGAATGCGCAGAAAGCACAAAAACAAAGAGGAAACTACAAAACTGGTAGTCTGGTTAAAACCAGACCCTTGTCCTTCACTTCGCTTTGTACTAGGGTCTGGGACTTCTCTCATAGACAAGGATTTCTCCGGTAGATTTTTGACCGGACCAATCAGAGAACAGAAGGCGGAGTTTTGAACGACGTCGACTGACGTCGTCAGTTAAAATGGCTGCCGCCACGAAGGAATTTTCATGAAAACAAGGTAAAAAACTATTATTTCTTTGCTGAGAAAAAATATATTTCTTAGCTGACGTTATATCAGAAGTGTTCCTGAGCTTAACAGTTCCTAAATCAATTCACGAAATGGTCAAATCTGCTGGATTTAAATAGTTTCGGTTTGACATTTTCCAAACAGCCTCGGGTGCGCTACGAAAATAAATTATAAAAAATCGAATTTTATCTCAAATGTTTCATCCAGGCCAACAGTCAGTAAATTAGAGCCATATAATTACACACTGGTAGCAGAAAAAATATCCACCGAGTGGTTTCTGAGCTATTTATCTGAATAGCCTGGACCTCGCCAGGCTAAACTAACAAAACTCCGCCTTCTGTTCTCTGCAATTATTAGCACCAATAAATATAATTAACTTCTGACAATGTTTTTAAACTAACTCAATAGAGCAGGGATAGACAATTCCGGTCCTCGAAGTACACAGCCCTCATGTTTTACTTTTTTCCCTTCTCTAACACACCTGATTCAGTTAGTGAATTACTTCTTCCAAGTTCTGCAGAAGCCTGAATATCATTCATTCATTCAAATCAAGTGTGTTGGAGCAGAGAAACAAGTACAATGTGTAGGGCGCCATGTGTCGTTGTGTCCTTGGGCAAGACACTTAACCCCAAATTGCTCCTGGTAGGTCTGGAAAAAGCACCTTGCATGGTAGTCTGCCGCTACCGGTTTATGAATATGTGTAGCATTCAATGTGTGTAGCACTTTGAGATTTTCAATAATGAAAAGTGCGTTATAAATTGAATTATTATTATTATTATAGGGCTGTGGACCTTGAGTACCTGAATTTACTATCCCTGCAATAGATGATGACTTTGGGCTGTTGTACGCTTGAATGTATAAATTTACTTGTAATTCCTTTCAGAAAACTGAGGAACAAATTTTCATTCACAATGTCAAGGAAATGTTTGCAACGAGAGTACAAGCGGAGGTGGGCTGCCACAACTAGACAGCTGAAGAGACAACGTGGACAGAATACTGTGGAGAGTGAAGACAGTGACCAAGAATGTGACCTGTCATTATCTACTGTTTCTACAGCAGAAGCAGTGATGGTCGCTCAGTCTGAGAGTGAAGTTGCAAATGCTCCTCCCAGTCTTGTGCAGGAGCTCTTGGGAACAGTGATGCTCACAGTGATTCACAAAGTGAAATCTGGGTAGAAATCGACCAGCATGTTACTCTTTCATCTGACACAGAAAGTGACAATGAGAGTGACTTGGACAGCTTTCAAGATGAATTGGCTTTATGGGCCACAGATTTCCAAGTGAAGCACAATGCACTGAACGGTCTTCTGAGGCTACTGAAGAAATATGGTCATCGTGATTTGCCAGCTACTGCTCGTACATTACTCCACACCGTTACAGAAGTGAAAACAGAGATTAAGTCAGACATGGAGTATTACTACTTTGGAGTTGCTAGTGAACTGTTGAAACATTTTAAGATGTATCCAGTACATAAAAGGGCACAAGTTGATGAGTTGGAAATATCATTGAACATTGATGGACTGCCACTCTTTCGCAGCTCACAAATGGAATTTTGGCCAGTACTTTGTGCAATTGTAAATATGCACCCAACCATTGTCTTCCCTGTGGCTTTGACATGTGGAAAATCAAAACCCAAGAATCTTGATTTCCTCACAGATACCATTGAAGAGCTGAAGGTGGTTTTGCATAATGGCCTTAAAGATGGTGATGACACTATACCTGTAAAACTTTGCTGCATAGTGTGTGATGCGCCTGCAAAAGCCATGGTGAAAAATACTAAACTCTTTGCTGGATATTCTGGTTGTGACAAGTGTTCTCAGCAAGGTCAACATTTTGGGAGAATGACATACCAGGAGGTTATGAACCTGAATTTGCGCACATTTCAAATTTGGGCTTTTCCAGAAGACTGGCAGAAGGCCTGGAAATATGAGGCTCGGGCATCGATCTTTTCAAATCCAGAATCAGACGCTGAGCTGCCAAGCAAGCGGAAACGGGTCACGCCTAATCGTTTTAGATGTGAAACAGATGAGGAGGAAAACATGTTTGATGGTGATGGTGGGTATTTAAAATTACACTTATAATTGTACTTTTTGAAACAAGTCTTCACAAGTAAAGAATTTTAGTATATGTGTCTCTACATAAAAGTCTGTTTATTTATTCAGATGAGGAGGAGGCACGGCCAGTTACTATCCATGGAAAACGTGTGAGGCATGAACAACAGTACAGTCAGGACAGTCCACCACCATTGCCAAGTCCCCCAAACTTGGAGATACCCAACTTGCGCCAGTCTAAGCACTCAGTAATCAGTAATCAAAACAGGGATGTACAACCAGCACCACTGACCACACCCAGCTCACGCCAGTCCAACAACTCACCCATCCCAGTGTCTTCATTAAGCATGAACACACCCAAATCTCACCAGTCTGGTTATTCATTCATCAGAAGAACTACATTGGCTGCTCACACTCAACAAGAAGAATGCACTCCTGCTGCTACTGAAGCGAGATGGAAATCTCTTGAAAGTCAAGGTTATTTTTATTGGCCTTATAGCTCAGTACTAGTAGTTCATAAAAATGTTTTATTGTATCAGGTATTAACACTAGGAATACCAAACATATGTACTTGTACATATTTTACATATAGCTCCCATGGGAGACTGTAAAATGACAGATTGAGGAATTTGCATTCAATTAGGTTTGTGTGACCCCCTGGGGCTGAAGTCTTTTGTGTGCTCAAAACATCCCCCCAGTAGCATAAACAAAACATCTCCCCCATATTCCAACAACAACATTCCTTCTGTAGGTTGAAAGTGCAGCTTTTTACAACACAGACCAAACTTTTGGAGATGTTGATGACTCTTTGCAAATGTCAACGCTAGAAACTTCAGTTTATTTTATAGATACTGTATACGTTTTATACTTTTTATACTACTATGCAAAAACTCAGGACAGTATTACACTTTTATTATTTCATTTTATGCTTATGTTCATTGGGTGTTTGGTGTTTTAGGGGTGTTTGGTGTTTCAGTGTTGGTGTAAATTTTCATACTTTTATACTATTATGAAAAAACTCAGGACAGTGTTACACTTTTTTACTATTTTACTATTTTATGCTTATGTTTATTAAATGTTTTAGTGTTTAGTGTTTAGATGGTTACTGTTGCACCGAGGGACTGAGAGAAACGCAATTTCGGTCCTGTGTATGTCCTGTACATATTGCAGTTCTGACAATAAAGTTGACTTTGACTTTGACTTTGACTGCCTCTAAGCGAGCAGGTCCCCGGTTCAAATCCTGGTCCGGGGGCCTTTCTGGGTGGAGTTTGCATGTTCTCTCCGTGCATGCGTGGGTTTTCTCCGGGTGCTCCGGTTTCCTCCCACAGTCCAAAAACATGCATGTTAGGCTGATTGTTAACTCTAAATTGACCCTAGGTGTGAGTGAGACAGGTCCCTCTTGTAAATGAGTCCCCGTGGCTCAACGAGTCCAGCCTGTATAAATAAAGGTTGAATGAATGAATGAACAAACTGATATGGAGAGAACACAAATTCTGTAAGAATAAAAATACTAAATCTATTACAGTACTGTACAAAGTCAGAGACCCATTGAATGATAAAGCTCTGTATTTGTTGTATAACACAATCATTTTTCCACACTCAAAAGTATGAATGTTTACATGAAAACTGGAGTGAAACAACTTTATTCAATTTTATTTCACTCAGCATGTAGCTTGCAGATAGGCAGATAGGCAGCCGTGGCATAGTGGTAATGGCACTCGTCCACCGATCGGAAGGTTGGAGGTTCGAATCCCGTTTCCCCACACCATGTGTCGTTGTGTCCCTGGGCAAGACACTTAACCCCGAGTTTCTCCCGGTAGGACTGGATGGCGCCTTGCATGGCAGTCTGCCGCTACCGGTGTATGAATGTGTGTATGAATGGTTGGATGGTTGGTATTGTAAAGCGCTTTGGGGCCCCTCATAGGGGGCTGGAAAGCGCTATATAAATAAGCTCCATTTACCATTTGTCCTTCGTCCAGGAAGGACAAAGATGCCTTCCTGACAAAACCGCCGTTCACATAAAGCGCATGTGTCTCCGCGGAGAAACTTATGAACCGACACGGTCCATAGCAGGGTTTCCAGGCCGAAGGCCTGTAAGTCGATGTCCTCGTAAGTCGGGGACCACCTGTACAATCCCGCCGCCTTCAGATAAAAGTGACCAATGCAATCCCGCCTTGACCGTGGAATAGGTGATATTTAGTATTTTTATTCTTACAGAATTTGTGTTCTCTCCATATCAGTTTGTTCATTCATTCATTCAACCTTTATTTATACAGGCTGGACTCGTTGAGCCACGGGGACTCATTTACAAGAGGGACCTGTCTCACTCACACCTAGGGTCAATTTAGAGTTAACAATCAGCCTAACATGCATGTTTTTGGACTGTGGGAGGAAACCGGAGCACCCGGAGAAAACCCACGCATGCACGGAGAGAACATGCAAACTCCACCCAGAAAGGCCCCCGGACCAGGATTTGAACCGGGGACCTGCTCGCTTAGAGGCAGTCAAAGTCAACTTTATTGTCAGAACTGCAATATGTACAGGACATACACAGGACCGAAATTGCGTTTCTCTCAGTCCCTCGGTGCAACAGTAACCATCTAAACACTAAACACTAAAACATTTAATAAACATAAGCATAAAATAGTAAAATAGTAAAAAAGTGTAACACTGTCCTGAGTTTTTTCATAATAGTATAAAAGTATGAAAATTTACACCAACACTGAAACACCAAACACCCCTAAAACACCAAACACCCAATGAACATAAGCATAAAATGAAATAATAAAAGTGTAATACTGTCCTGAGTTTTTGCATAGTAGTATAAAAAGTATAAAACGTATACAGTATCTATAAAATAAACTGAAGTTTCTAGCGTTGACATTTGCAAAGAGTCATCAACATCTCCAAAAGTTTGGTCTGTGTTGTAAAAAGCTGCACTTTAAACCTGCAGAAGGAATGTTGTTGTTGGAATATGGGGGAGATGTTTTGTTTATGCTACTGGGGGGATGTTTTGAGCACACAAAAGACTTCAGCCCCAGGGGGTCACACAAACCTAATTGAATGCAAATCCCTCAATCTGTAATTTGACAGACTGTGGTAAGTGTAGTACTCATCTGAATATTCTGGTATTCCTAGTGTTAACCTTCTTTTGTTTTAGTCTTCCAGCTGAACATGAAGGTTGAAAGCATGAAAGGGAACCAGTTAGAGATGCTGAATATCTTGCGAGGTCTGGCAGCGAAGAATTCTGGTGGGAAAAAGGTTTTTGACATCAAAGAACTGATTCCAGAACCTGTTAAAACATCTGAAGAGATGGATGCACTTTGTGAAAAGATTAAAGGTGAAGAAGTCTTCAGAGAGCAGCTGGTAACTAAATTCTCCGTTTATTTTCATAAAGCGATATAATTATTTGTAGGAATGTTGATATGTGAATTTTACTTTTTCATTTAGGTGACAGCACTGGGCTGCATTGGTGGCCGTGACCTTACAATTGGAGTCCGGTCCATGCTGAGGGAAGTGTGCCAAAACAGAGTATGGGAGCTGTACAGTCTGCATGGGAAAAAGGGCAAGAAATCCTTCAAGTCCCTGCCCATTTATAGAGTGATAATTAGTAAGTTTGCAATGGTTTACAGAATGATCATTCTTTGTCTGAAATTTAAAAGCCAACACTATAGTTGTCTATGTGTGCTTGCTATTACAGAAGCATGCTTGAATGTCTACAAAAGGGCAACTAAAGAGGATGTCAATGAAGAGTTGGGTGAAATTCTGAAGCTTGCCCCTTACCGTGACGGAGGCTCGAAACACCGGCTTAAGTCCAAAAATGACAAGTTAAGTTAAAACAAAAAAAATTCATAAATTTGAATTTTACCACTGGTATAATGTGAAATATTAATTACTTTTGACATTATTCTATTACAGAGTGCAAAAAAGGCTACCCCAAATAGACAGATGGACAGTTATGAAGACGAAGGCGATCTTGAGTAGCAAGGTAGGTTGTTGTTGTTTTTTAAGGATGGCTGCCCTGTGTTCACAACATGTGACTTGGCACTTTCCTTGTCATTGCGACTGTTATATGGCCAGCTGTCTCCTGTGACAGGGTCAGTTGTTGGTTTGAGGCTCTAAGTGTGCCAACAAGGCTTTTTCGCCAGTGTAATGATAATTGTATGCTTGTTGTGCAGTTATAAGCAGGGTTGGACATAAAATTTTTGCTCTGGTTCTCAGGGGAGCACCTAGGGATGTTGCTTGGTGCTCATATTTTCCTTCACTCATTTAACACATTTATCTATAGGTGTGTCAGGGCATCTAACGTCCCCCTGTTCAGTTTCATGAAACTTCATGAAATAAATTATGGATCTAAAGGCGTAATCCACAGCATTAACAGGATGGTGTAGTGGTTAGGGCGTTTGACTTGGGACCCGAAGGACGCGGGTTCGCGTCCCGGCCACTACACATCTTGGGGTGTCTATGAGTGCACACCTATTTCTCCAGCTCCCCGAGCGCCTTCTATGGCTGCTCACTGCACCACCTGGTAGGTGGTTGGGTTAAATGCAGAGACGAATTTCGTCTGTGTATGGGAAACACACGCAGATGACAAGATTAGACAATTATTATTATTATTATTAACTTTTATTTCTAAGTGTTAGAAATTGGTTTTAATAATTAGAGTTTGTCTGGTTAAATAAAGGTCAATAATTAAATCTGTCAATCTGAAAAACTGATAATACACTAATGATGGATGCATCATTATCAGTTTTTCTTAACATTTCAACAAGTTGACAAAACTGAAAAAAGTTATTTTCTGGGGGGTAGTTTTGTGCAGAGCCATATATAGAGAGAGTTCCGACACTCTTTGATCTCGCCGACAGGCGGTCAATCGTTCCAAACAACGGCTATGGAAACCTTCTGGAGCTGCGCCCTCTGGCAGCGACGGAGCGCTACTGCAGGCAGCTTCAGACTTTTACCCAGAGCCATGGAACAAATCCATGACCCACGTGACTTCTGCATTCCATTCTTACAATGAAACTCTATGGGAGTGTCGCAACTCTCACTTTATATGGCTCTGGTTTTGTGTATTATTTATTTTTTATTTTAACCCATGCATGGGATTATAACCTTTTGTACTGTTTCCCTCCTTTTAGTGTGATCAAGTTGAGGGAAAGACCGACAACGTGCCTACTGATCCTCCCGCTATGGATGACTAATCCCTGGTGGTCACAAGCCATGAAGATGTTATCTGCTGCACCCCAGTTGCTGCCCCAGCAAGTGTTGACCCTGCCCCAGTCTCCTCACAAAAGACATCCCCTGCCAAAACTCAAAAGTTTGTTGCACTATACGGGAGGAGACTGAGGAGTCTCCAGGCTCATACCAGTAGACTGAGAGACAGCTCTGTTCATCAGGCAGTCAGAATGCTAAACACTCTGCCTGCTCTGCCTCCCCTCCCATTTGAACTGCCTTAACACAAAAAACTTTCTCACACATTACCACTCAACACAAAGATTTTAACACTGGACTCTGTGTCATCAAACGGGTTATTCACTAAACTCTCGGTCATGTGCTCATTCAGTTTGCACTACTTCTCATATTTGCACTAATGTTTGTATTACATTACTGCCTATAGTCATACTACTGTTTACATTCACTGTTTACATTTATTAATACGGTTTACATTTATTACTACTGCTTTACATTTATTACTACTGTTTACATTTACACTACTTTTATCTACACTACTGCTGATACATATACAGCATTCAGTTGCTGTGTCTCAATTCAGGGGCTGCATCCTCATGAGGACCCAGCCTAGCTGGGCCGAGTAGGCCACACACTCACAAGACCGGGTGGGCTGAGCGAAACTGCTGAAATGGGACGGTCTAGCCTTCCGGAGAGCCGGCATTGAAGTGGGTGGGGCGTTCTCTTGAAGTGGGTGGGAAGTTCTTGTGTGCGCGCTTGGTGTGTGTGGAAAGAGAAGGGACGCCGCTAAAATATATTAGTTAGCTGAATACATGTATATATATTAGTGTTTCTGAGTTTACTGTTTGTTAAGAACTGATTACAAATCAGCTTATAAGGGGCGATCTGTTAAAACCCAGAGTGGACCTACGAAATGCAAGTTGTCCAGTAGCTCAGTTGGTAAATCAACCTGCGATTGGTGCAGAGATACTTTTCTCGAAGCTGGTTCGAATCTCACTCGGTACGGTTAAAACTTATTTTACGTTTGTCTTTTATTGGATAAAAAAATGAGGACTGAGATTAAAAGGAAGGAGTTTGTGAAACTCCTTCTTTTTTTTTATCCAATAAAAGACAAACGTAAAATAAGTTTTAACCGTACCGAGTGAGATTCGAACCAGCTTCGAGAAAAGCATCTCTGCACCAATCGCAGGTTGATTTACCAACTGAGCTACTGGACAACTTGCATTTCGTAGGTCCACTCTGGGTTTTAAAAGATTGCCCCTCAGAAAATCCTTGCTACGCACGTGTAAAATAATCTGATTTGTAATCAGTTCTTCAAAAACAGTAAACTCAGAAACACTAATATACTGTATATTCAGCTAACACATTTTTTTTTGTCGTTTCTGTAGTTAAATTTTAATGAGATATATTCGAGCTGAGGTTGTTTGAGATGACTAAATAAAGGTTGAATGAATATTCGCGCTGAGGTTGTTGTTAAAACGAGCTGATGACTCAACAACACGCAGCAGCCCCGACCCTGCACGCAGAAAGTCCCACCCCCCCGCGAAATCTCTGCTGGCGCTATGAATTCTGGGATAGCCTCCGTCTTGAAGGTTCCACGGATGCATCCTTCGATTTCGGCAGGAAGTAGGCCGCATTCCTCGGCCGCATGAGGAGGAGTCTTCGAATTGGGACAGTCCTCCGCGCGGGGCAATGACGTATGCGGCCGACAAATGCGCACTCATGAGGACGCAGCCCCTGAATTGAGACACAGCCTCTGACTAGCCTTATCTAAGGATGCCAAATGTGCCTTATGTGCCTCACTGCATATGCCACTTTGCCTATATACCAACATCAAATACCTCATACATATACTGTGTACATTAACTTATATGCTGCTGTGCCACTCTTTGCAAATGTCAATGCTAGAACCTTCAGTTTATTTTATAGATATACTTTTTATACTTTTTATACTACTATGCAAAAACTCAGGACAGTATTACACTTTTATTATTTCATTTTATGCTTATGTTCATTGGGTGTTTGGTGTTTTAGGGGTGTTTGGTGTTTCAGTGTTGGTGTAAATTTTCATACTTTTATACTATTATGAAAAAACTCAGGACAGTGTTACACTTTTACTATTTTATGCTTATGTTTATTAAATGTTTTAGTGTTTAGTGTTTAGATGGTTACTGTTGCACCGAGGGACTGAGAGAAACGCAATTTCAATCCTGTGTATGTCCTGTACATATTGCAGTTCTGACAATAAAGTTGACTTTGACTTTGAATCTTTCGTTGGCCAGGGACTTTGTGCCCCACTCACCCCCGACTCTGCTGTCACCAGAATCCTTGTCGCCACTGACCTTTGCACTTCGCACAACTTCGCACTGTGGGCTGCACCACATTTTCCAATTGTGCCACTGCCAAGTACTATAATAAATAAATTAAAAAAATAATAAAATATATATATATATTAGGGATGCTCCGATCAGGTTTTATGCAGCCGATCACGATACCGATCACTCATGTGTGCCGATCACAAATGCCGATCACTTATATGTGTGCCGATCACATATACCGATCACCGATCAGATGGATTGCCTGTAACTTAATTGGTTTAGTTATGAGTGCTGCTTTTGGCTACAAGATCTGAAAAGAACCATAAAATCACCATAATTTAGACAAAAACATATTTTTACTAATTTTTTTCATGAAATTTAAAAAAATCTATATATTTTTTTTGTGTTTAAATGTTCTTAATTTCATGTGTACAGCACTTTGTTGCAGCTGTGAATGTTTTAAATGGCTTTATAAATACGTAAAGTATCATTATTATTATTTTTTTTAAATAATTTCGTGCTTTTTTGAACAACTTCCTGCGGGAACCAGGAACCGGAAATACCGCCTCCGCCATTTTACATTCATTAGTTCCAGAGTCTCGGCAGTCGGCTTTTGGAGGACTGTTTCTCCCATAAGAGGATGCCTCATACGGATAAATTAACTGGAAACACTCCCTGAACTCTGTGAATGTCTCAGGACTGGAGCAGCAGCCGCGATCGCTCCGCCGAGCGCTCCCACAGCACCGCGCGAGACCAGCAGCTCATGGTATGAGCTAAGGCTAACATGCTAAACCGGACCTGCAGCAGACAGCCGGCTTTGTGCGATCAGAGGTTCCTGGAGCTCGCCTCGATGTCGGACTGGAAGCAGAAGATATCGGGGGACACCCAGCTAACTTGGAATAACAAAGCCGACAGCCTTTTTGAAGCCGCAGCTAAACTGGACTGCCCGTAACTGCGCAGCGGACTCGGTGGGGCTACATGCTAACAGGTGTTGCTAATGGCGGCGCTGGCAGACGGCTTTTGGTAAGTTATTAAAACGTATTAAAACATTTTTCTGGCTCCAAATGTATGAAGATAGCATACTAATAGTCCTTCCTGTAAAGGGTTTGGACAGCATGGTGCTACAGGAAGCCTGGGAGCTCAGACGAAAGGCTGTTTTTGTGATCGGCAATGGAAGGCATTTACCGATCAGATACTTTTTCATGAAAATCGGCCGATTATGATCGGTGGTCCGATCGATCGGCACATCCCTTATATATATATATATATATATGTATATATATGTATATATATTATATATATATATATATATATATATATATATATATATATATATATATATTGAGCCTAAAGACTTTGCTTCTGTTGTACTGGTCAGCTGGACCTCATGGGCAGACCTGTGTCCTCTGCTCTCTCCTCACCATCCTCCTGCAGCTCCTCTCCATCATCACCTGTGCGTCAACACCTTGTGCCTAACAGTGAGTTGAACTTGTTTTCTGTCGGTGTTTTCTGTTTTTATTGCAGGTCATGACCCTGCTTTAACTTCACATGTTCATGTTTGTGTCTCTTTCAACAGACAACACCTGTTGCACCTGACCTCATGGGCAGACCTGTGTCCTCTGCTCTCTCCTCCTACCTCCTGCAGCTCCTCTCCATCATCACCTGTGCGTCAACACCTTGTGCCTAACAGTGAGTTGAACTTGTTTTCTGTCGGTGTTTTCTGTTTTTATTGCAGGTCATGACCCTGCTTTAACTTCACATGTTCATGTTTGTGTCTCTTTCAACAGACAAAACCTGTTGCACCTGACCTCATGGGCAGACCTGTGTCCTTTGCTCTCTCCTCACCATCCTCCTGCAGCTCCTCTCCATCATCACCTGTGCGTCAACACCTTGTGCCTAACAGTGAGTTGAACTTGTTTTCTGTCGGTGTTTTCTGTTTTTATTGCAGGTCATGACCCTGCTTTAACTTCACATGTTCATGTTTGTGTCTCTTTCAACAGACAACACCTGTTGCACCTGACCTCATGGGCAGACCTGTGTCCTCTGCTCTCTCCTCACCATCCTCCTGCAGCTCCTCTCCATCATCACCTGTGCGTCAACACCTTGTGCCTAACAGTGAGTTGAACTTGTTTTCTGTCTGTGTTTTCTGTTTTTATTGCAGGTCATGACCCTGCTTTAACTTCACATGTTCATGTTTGTGTCTCTTTCAACAGACAAAACCTGTTGCACCTGACCTCATGGGCAAACCTGTGTCCTTTGCTCTCTCCTCACCATCCTCCTGCAGCTCCTCTCCATCATCACCTGTGCGTCAACACCTTGTGCTTAACAGTGAGTTGAACTTGTTTTCTGTTGGTGTTTTCTGTTTTTATTGCAGGTCAAGACCCTGCTTTAACTTCACATGTTCATGTTTGTGTCTCTTTCAACAGACAACACCTGTTACACCTGACCTCATGGGCAGACCTGTGTCCTCTGCTCTCTCCTCACCATCCTCCTGCAACTCCTCTCCATCACCTGTGCGTCAACACCTTGTGTCTAATGCCTGGTACCCACTGCCCCGATTTCGGGCGGCTGAAGCGGCCGGTTTACATTCAAAGTCTATGAGGAGACGCGTGGAGTCACGGCGACCAGGGAAGCGGCGCGATTCGAGTGATCAAAGCGGCGCGGCGGCAGCCCAAGTTCCCTTCGCGGGCACGCGCGCGTCCAAATCAACCTAGCCGTCGAGCCGCCGACGTCCCAAATGTTGATCTCTGGCGGCTCGACGCATCCGGCAAACAGTCGGGAGAGCCTCGCTATCTGATTACACAACCACAACGGGACTTTTTTTGGACTCTTTAAACTCACCGGATCGAGCCTCAATGAACTGGAACCAAACTCCGGTAATAAACGTGGCATTTTTACAGTTGCTGCTGACAGGCTGCTGTACTCTCCAGTGTAGATCACCCCAAACATAAAAAAAAACGTTTTATCTCATCAAAGACCGTCGGAAGTGCAGTTAACACAACAACTGAACCCGGAAAACAAGCTAGAGACCCCTCCCTCTGCTACCCCCTAGTGTACGTCATCAGACGGTCTTCAGTGGCCAGTGGGACCGTGACCAGCGGCCAAAAGGGGACGGCAGGCGCGTTTCGAGTTGTGCAGTGGAGACCAGGCATAACAGTGAGTTGAACTTGTTTTCTGTCGGTGTTTTCTGTTTTTATTGCAGGTCATGACCCTGCTTTAACTTCACATGTTCATGTTTGTGTCTCTTTCAACAGACAAAACCTGTTGCACCTGACCTCATGGGCAGACCTGTGTCCTCTGCTCTCTCCTCACCATCCTCCTGCAGCTCCTCTCCATCATCACCTGTGCGTCAACACCTTGTGCCTAACAGTGAGTTGAACTTGTTTTCTGTCGGTGTTTTCTGTTTTTATTGCAGGTCATGACCCTGCTTTAACTTCACATGTTCATGTTTGTGTCTCTTTCAACAGACAACACCTGTTGCACCTGACCTCATGGGCAGACCTGTGTCCTCTGCTCTCTCCTCCTACCTCCTGCAGCTCCTCTCCATCATCACCTGTGCGTCAACACCTTGTGCCTAACAGTGAGTTGAACTTGTTTTCTGTCTGTGTTTTCTGTTTTTATTGCAGGTCATGACCCTGCTTTAACTTCACATGTTCATGTTTGTGTCTCTTTCAACAGACAACACCTGCTGCGCTGACCTCATGGGCAGACCTGTGTCCTCTGCTCTCTGCTCACCATCCTACTACCTCCTGCAGCTCCTCTCCATCCATCACCTGTACATCAACACCTTGTGCCTAACCCTGTCATGTATCCACATCAATGACTGCTGCCAAAACAGGAAAACACACCTGACCTGATGGACAGACCTGCTCTCATCAAGACCACACACCTGACCTGAACTCACATCTGGACTCCCATGTACCCATCATTCAGTGTTTCCCCTACCATTATACAAGCGGGGTGCGCCACCCCATCAACAGAACTGAGCACCCCGCCTACCAGACCAAACTTGACCCCCCCACCCACCCACCCAGCACTGGCATAGCACTAAGCTAGCAGCACAAAATACAGGCTCTCTAGCTAAAAAGCTAAAGGGAGCGCTCACGTTGCCTCTCCCCTCGTGCTGAATGCCCCCTGCCCCTACAAGCTGCACTCAGACGTGTCCGTCCCCCCGTCAACAAAAATCATGGATGAGATGAGCACCCCGCCATGGCAAGTTAACTAGGGGAAACACTGCATCATTCATGGTTGAATCATTGCTCAATGGCTAAGCAGTTCCATCTGATCCATGTTTGAACATGAGAACCACCTAATAAGCCTGTCTACCTCAACTTCAATCAAAGTAAGGGAATTTTCTATGCTTTTTTTGTGCTGCTTCTAGCTTTTTAAAGTTCCTGGACTGTACACTAAGGCACTGGTTTTTCATACATGATGGTTGCAACATGTTTCTGATGGATGTCAATTGCTCCTGATGATGTGATTTGATAATGATAGTTGAAAACTGTTTATGATGGATACCAATTGCTCCTGATGGTTGAGAAATGTTTATGATGGATCTGCTTTGCTAATGATGGTTGAGAACTGTTTCTGAAACAACACTGAAGTTGTTTATATGTGAACACATGTTGGATCACCAGATTTCTCGCTCCATGTTTTAAAAAGGAGGATTATCTGAATGTATTTATGTCGGATCACCAGATTACTCGCCCCTTGTCACGCGGTCCTCATTAGTATAGCCCCCACCCCCTGCAGCTCCAGTCATATAAATTGTTCTTCGCATGGGTGGAGCCGTTCACTCGCGACTCGCAGATAGCATCAGATAGCAATAGCATAGATATTTTGTTCATTGTTAGCTAGCTAATCAATTATGCCTCGTTCCTGCATCTTCCCAGGATGTTTTAATGGTCAGGGCACCTGCTACTGACCGTCTCCCTCCTCAGCCTCCGGACACCGCCGCCGCCTTTCCTGTTTCTTTTCTTTCTTTCTTTTTTTTTATTGCTAAGCCTGTGCCCTACAAGTTCACAAGCTCCTTTTTTGCTAAGAAAATGCGACAGGTCCATTGCATACTTAGTTATCAACGTGATTACTCTTTATCTTAATCACCAACACAGCCCTCTTTATCTTAATCACCAACACAGCCCCCGCATGCGATGTGTCGGGTCGGACCGGTGCAGCCGCGCGAGTCCGCTCATCTTCTAAACACATAACAGCGGAGTTATGAATTATAGTTGCGTCCTCAACTTTAAAAATAAAACCAGAGTTGTTTGTGCACTAAAAACAGCGTAACTCTTGGAAAAAGGAGCAAACAGAGCAGGTTTACTGATGAACCTGTCTTCCTCCTCCACACAGTTCAGCTCTGAGCGAGAGAGTCCTCCTACTTGCTCTCTGAGCTGCAGTGCTGCGCTGAAACCACGCCCACTGCTGACACGCCCCCACAGTTCCAGACTAAGGGAAAACAATGTATTTTCATGATTTTTGACACTTAATTTTATAAGGAAAACAATGTTTTTAATCAGTCAGATTTATATGGGTGATTAATAACACATATTTATGCCATGTGATAAACTAAAAACACAAATCTAATTTCACTTTACACGGTCTTTAAAGTCAAATTTGGTCAAAATGAGCTACAAGCAAACATATATATTACTGACTTTTAGAAATACATTTTCTTACTTAGATCATCCTGACAAATTCATCGTATTGTCTTAATAATCAGGAAAATGGTTTGATATTTGGTGTGAAGATTTTATTTCAGATATTTAATTTAAACCATTTGATAAGTTATTCATTCATCTTATTTACTATCTAAATTTACGCAAACCACTTTGAAAAATAAACCTATTTGATGTGATGGGTCACAAATTTATTATTCAGCTTCTTTTGTTGGATTTGATTTAAGAATTGTGGACATTTTTAATAAAACTTGAAAGATTTCATTTGTGCAATGGAGATTTATTTAGCCAACTTAAATTTCTCATTACAATGAGAGTATTGTACAGGTACTTGTATTTGAAAGCTAGAAATCATGGCAAAACACATATTTAATTTGATTTATGTTCAAGCTGGACTTTTAAGTTTAAAGAAAGGGACAATGTAGTTTGGAATAGTTCACATTTTTGGTTTGGAAAAAATAAACATTTGAGTTTTCTTTCTTATAACACAAGTGTACTTTTGTTTGTTTGCAATTGTTCTCTCTGGGAGGTTATAAACATTGTTCAGTAGATGAATAAATAACTTTGAATCTATTTTTATTGTTCATAATTTGCACTAAATGTATGATCCATATAATAATAAAATTTATGGAATGTTCTAAGAAAGTTCTAGCATAACGTTCACACCTAACGTTCTGAGAACCACGAGAAAACTCCACACCCTAACGTTCATGGAACGTTAGGAGGGAATGTTCCCGTAACCTAAAAATAACGTTCTCAGAACGTTCTTCTGTTACTTGGGATGTTTCATGAAGACTCTCCAAAGATTTTTAATTAATTGATGTTTTTTCGGAAACGATGATTCAACTTCCTGTTTGGATCCAGAAACTAAAACAACGATGGAGATGCTTTAACTGTTTTTTACGCTTCATGAAACGGTCGGTAACTGAGAAAAGTGTAAAAAATATGTTTTTAAAAACTGAACTACAACACACGAGTCGAATCGTCATCACGTGTGTAACAGATTATGTACTGGTCAGATTTACTGACTGTACAATATTCCAAATGTAAGAATGAGCAGGTTTACACCTGGCATAGTCTTAGCATCAAATATTAACAGGTTCTCTCTTTTTAGGATTTAAACCAAAATTGTGACTAGGCAAGATGTAACTGACAGGAAAAGTTATTATATTTTACTTACCAAAGGCAGAATCATTTAATAACAAATCATTAAATTACATCGACATTTACAAGTGAATTGGTTCTGATCAATTTTCATATAACTTAACTGTCGACAGATTCAATTTTGGAACAACAGAACAAACAATAGGATGACATATTTACTTATTTCTGCAGGCACGTTTAACTTAAAGTTTACTGGCTTAGCAGGATAAGTTTAAAGAGAAAGTTTAGGAGGAGGAATGTAAGGAAAGAGGGGGTAAACTATCTTGAATGTTTATAACCAGGAACATGGCACACCTTCCGGTCGGCGTCGGCTAGACTCTCGTCCGCGATGAACAACGACTTTTACCTTTGTGAAGATTTAATAACAGAATCATAAAATTACATCAACATACACAATGGATTGGTCTGATCAATTTTCATTAACTAACTGTCGACAGATTCAATTTTGGAACAACAGACAAGTAATGGGATGACATATTACTTTTATATCTGTAGGCACGTTTAACTTAAAATTTACTGGCTTAGAAGGATAAGTTTAAGGAGAAAGTTTAGGAGGAAGAATGGAAGGAACGATAAGAGGGGTGTTATATTGTGAGTTTAACCAGGAAAAAGGCGCACTCTCCGGTCGGCGTCAGCTACACTCTCGTCCCCGATGAACGACGACTTTTACCTTTGTGAAGATTTCTTGTCTCGACTCCGGTAAAGTTGATTAGCCTCAACGTGCACGGACCATCCATCTGGCTCACGTTACTCAGGCTCGAGCATTCACTTTCAAGCGGCTCCAAATGAGATCCGCGTCTACCTACACGGAGTAGTGGCACAGGTTCCGGTTTGGCTTTTCAAGATAAAAGATTCCTTGAAGGAATTTCATTAAAGTAGAGCTATTTAAAGCTCGGAGCGGACTTATAGCTAGTGATGCTATGAGTCCTTAACTGATGACGCGTCATTGGCTTTTGACGGACGTTCATTCAGCTCTTAGATGAAACCTCATAGTTCAATTTCACCAGCAGACTGGGGATCAAACAGGAAGTAAGGGTATTTGAAGCTGACTTGACCCAGAAACCTAGTCCTTCCCGATTGGCTCGTGGCACCGGGAGGAGGCGTGAATGTGGAGGTGCAGAGGAAGAGGTCAAGTGTTAGGTCACTCAGGATAAGAGAGAAAGATTGTTTTAAGAAAAGATAGAAACCAGTCGCCAGTTATAAGATAACTTGATTAGGCTTTGGTTCACGTCTTAACATTTCTAAAACAAATCTGAAAAGTACAACTTGACATATTTCTCAACGTTGCCATAGTTCTTTGACTAAGACATACACCAGCATATTAACACATAATTATATGAATGACACAATGTTATGCTTTTAATTACATTTGAATTAGCACACAGTAAAAATTAAAGAGAGTCTCTTGTAAATATGTGTCTTGATTCAAATTATTAAAATAAAACTGGTAAAGTGTCTCAACAGAGAGAATCAGTGAGAGGTGCTTCAATACAGTTCAGAGAGATGTGAAAAGGTGTAAATCCAATGCAGAGATGAAGGCTTGTATCACTACACGTGCGTGCGCCAGTGAGAGGTCAGAGGTCAACGCTCAGTTTAGCCTGTTGAAAAGATAAGCTATGAATGTTTAAACGTTTGTTTCTCACTTATTTACTGAAGACGGTCAGAGGACACACAGAGACACTGTGGTGAAGACTACTTCCTGAAACAAACCTCTGGGTCTTGTCTTGTTGGAGCACATTTCTGGTTCATTCATTTGTGTGTGTGTGTGTGTGTGTTTCTGAATATTTGAACATTTTGGCTTCTAATGAAAAAAAAACCCAAAGTTTTGTTTTGGTTCTTTGGTTTTGTAATCCAGATTAAAAAATTATCTTCAGTTTCGTGTTGCCCAGTAAACGTGTTTTATGCAGAACTACACATTAAATACTTAATGACATTAAAGCTCCACTGACATCATCTTTTGACTTTTCAAAAAATGGCACAACATATATAAATATTAAGATTGACCCCTGACCGTTTTTGCTAAAATAATGTTAAATGAATGAAAATTCTCTCCCAAAACAGTTTAAAATTAGCGCCATTTTTTTAACACGATAAATAGGGATTTCGCCGTCGCAGGATGATGACGTCATGTAAAGGAATTTCCCTACTGCGCAGCTTGAAAACAATGGAGGAGCTACAAACTCGATCCGTCCAATTTAGCCATTTAAAAGTTAATATTTTAGCGGATTGTCTGCAGAGAAGCCAAAGTTATTTCCAGTAAACAGCAGGTTATAATTTTTTTCAGCTCCTGCTGGTTTTTGGAGACTTTTCACTTCATGAGGTGAGCTCAGCTGCTGTGTGGAGTTACATGCATGTGGACGAGGCAGAAGTAATTCTACAACATGTACATCGTCTCCAGCCTCCACAGCACTGAAATGGTAATATATTAGTTAATGTTCCTAATAATTATTCAACATTAATTAATAGTTTAAAAAATTAGTCCCTTTTAAAATATCTGTTAAATATATTATTCTTTTATTTTATTTTGTTTGTGTTTTCAGGTTTCCAGGTCTCCAGTCCATCACCTGAGGCTCTTCCTGTTGAACCACAACCCAGACTTTCACATCACAGCAGGTAAGATTGCATCAACGAAAAGAATACTACTCAACAATATTCTTTGATGTAAATCTGTTGATTTTCTGTGGTTCTGATGAGGGAAGTGACAAAGTGGATGCAGCATTCAGCCCATAATGGACCCAGATGTCCCCTGCGTCCAGACCTACAACACCTGGACATCCATGAGCGTTGTGGAGCGAGGATTCACAGAAATGTCTTCACCTGAAGAGTGGACCGAGGTGGAGAACAAACCTTGATATTGTTAAACAACAGATGGAGACGTCTTCAGGATCTGTAGAACATCAGGACTGCTGCAGAAAGCTACGTTTGTGCATCAAGACATTAAAATATGCAGAAATACTACAACTGGCCAGAGCATTGAGATGAAAATGAATCAATGAATTTAATATTTTTTTCTGAGTGTTCAAATGAACATGTTGTTTGAAAAAAAAAAAAAGGATAACAATGAACCAAGTGTTTCTGTAGTTATGTGTAAATAAAGTTACGGTAGTACACTATATTATCTGTTAGTGTTGAGTTATTCTTTGTGAGAATATTTGTGTTATTCTTTGTGAGAATATTTGTGTATCTGTTTTATTTTCATTCGTGCATCTACAACTCACAGCTCATACTTTAGTAAAAACAAAATTGGTGAATGTTGAAAGAAACATTTTATTAAAATAAAACCATCCCATATTATCAAATAAATGAAAACCTCTGGGGAA
>JBBPBX010054063.1:10419-23612 GCA_038048925.1 Garcialebias charrua
TATATATATATATAATATATATATATATATATATATATATATATATATATATAATATAGGTGTGTGTGTGTGTGTTCATAAATGAACCCTAATGTTTGTATAATGTACTTTTACTTTCAGATGGGCTTGATGAGAGTGTGGAGCTGCTCAACACCACCAGTCACATGCAGCATGACTGTTGGAATGTGGATTGACATAATGTCAGAACAAACCAAGGACCTTATTCTATGGTTGCCCCGTGAAACAATTAAAGCAACATGTTTTGCAGAAAGCTAAAAACTTGGACTCCAGAAGTGAATCATACATGCAAATAACACTGTGAAATATTTATTGGCTGTTTCTCCCTCTGGAATAATCATGTTTATTTCAGATGCTTATGGTGGTAAATGCAGTGACAGGTATATAACACAGAACTCTGGGTTTCTGGACTATCTGCGTGCTGGAGATGAGGTGATGGGTGATCGTGGTTTCACAGTGAGGGACCTGCTGCAAGAGCTATGGTGTCAATGTAATCGTTCCAGCATTCACACGCAAAGGATGCCAGCTTATTTCAAGTGAGAAGTGAGAAGACATTAAATGTAAACATTTTTCTCAAACATGTACAGTACTGGTGTACTTGCTGTAAACGTAACACAACTCAACATGTTTTTTAAAGGATGCAATGTTAACTATATTACATTAGAAAAGTATTTGCTAAAATGATTCATTTGTTATGTACAATAGTTGACTGTTAACCTTCTTACAAGGTTAGGTTTTTGTGTGCACTATATCAGTTAATTTTGGATTAAACTACTGTTTCTATCTAAATGTCACTTTTGTCATTATCAAGTTTTTAAAGATCGTTTCCTGTCTATTTCATTATTTGTTTTCATTTACTGTATTTTATTAAAAGTTCTCAAGGTGCTTCATTTGTGAATCAGTAAAGTATTTGTCAAAAGAAATGTCAAGCTCCAGGTGCTCAGTTGGTGTCCAGATAAACATCTTGCAGCTCAAAAGTCCAAAGCAACATCATTGTTAGCTGGACCTGGAGATGTGGATTTTTAGACTGGACTCTGTTTGCCTTAAAACCCTCATGCTTTGACCACCCCCCGTTTCGCTCAGCGACATGTGCACAGCCACGCAACACAAGGGAAAGATTGAGGCCAAACGCCATTCAAAAGCCTCTCCAGGCTCATTTATGCTGCACAGGCGTTGGAACTTGACAATAAAAATGAAAAAGAAATTGACAAATTATTATTTAACTTTGTCTGGAAAAACAAAATTCACTACATTAAGAAATCTACTCTAATGAATTCATATGAAAATGGAGGACTTAATTGTTTGTCATTCTCTACTTTGAATAATACTTTCAAGATAAATTGGATTCGTCAATTTTTTAATTCACCAACCTCTATTTGGAACATCATACCATTCCATATTTTCTCTAAACTTGGTGGTCTGAACTTCTTTTTGGTCTGTAATTTTGATATACAAAAACTCCCAATCAAACTGTCAAATTTTCACCGTCAGGCCTTCTTGTCTTGGTCACTCATCTACAAACACAACTTCTCTCCTCATCGATACTTCATATGGAATAATAAGGATATTTTATATAAGAAAAAAACTTTATTTCTTGACTCATGGTTTAATCGTAACATTATTTTGATAGATCAACTGTTTGACAGTGCTGGCACGTTGCTGGGTTATGAGGCCTTTCTCTCTAAATTTAATTTTCCCATCTCTCCTGGAGAATATGCAAAAGTTTTTGGTGCTATTTCTACAGAGATCTGCATGTTATACAAACAAAGACCAAGACTCACTTATCATCAGTCTCCCACTATGACTCCCATACATTCTCCTGTTGGCAAAATATGTCTTCTCCCTCTTCTTCGGAACAATAATAAAACAATCAGATCCTTGTTTCAGAGAGATGTGACTTCCACTCCTGCTGTCGTACCATATTGGAATCGCTTTCGGAATAATATTTCTTGGAAATCTACCTGGTTGCTTCCAAATCACTTTCTTCTCACTAACAAGGTAAAAGAAGTGTCCTTCAAACTCTTACACAGGATCTACCCAGCCAAAGACTATTTAAAGAAATTCAACTCTAACATTGTGGTGAACTGTTCCTTTTGTGATCTCTGCCCTGAGTCTGTTACTCATTTGTTCTGGATGTGTCCTCATTCTAAAATGTTTTGGCAAAGTTTCTGTAACTATGTTGACTCAAAGATACAAGCAGACTTTCAGTTATATTGGGAACATGTCCTGTTTGGATTTAAACATTGTGGCAAAATGAATCCGAAGATCTTTTTAATTAATTTGTTAATCATTAAGGCTAAATTTCATATACACAAATGTAAATTTTCAAAGAAAAAACCTGATTTCTATGTTTTTTTAATTGAATTTAAACAATATTTACTTACAATTAGACCCTCAACCAATCAAAAAGCAAAAACAACAATATGGGCTTGCTCTGAACTTTTACATTAAAATATTTTTTGTTTATATTGTTACTCATTTATTTTTTATTCTATACATAAAACTTGGCACATTACATATTGTACAATTGTTCTATTTTTGCAAAAATAATATGACTGTAACTTCCACTTATTTTGTTCGATTTATGTTCCCCCTGGCTATTGTCTTTTTTCATTGTATTCAATTTTATTGTTATTTTTTTGTGACGTTGATAATAAAAAATAATAATAATAAAAAACGCCATTCAAAAGCACACTACCATATTTGGTCATTTCCTGACACCCGCCCTCACGTTTGCTGAAGTTGCGACACTCTTTGAACTCGCCGACAGGCGGTCACGTGGTTCATGCAGCTCTCAATCGTTCCAAGCAGCTCGTCGCTGTAAAGTCAGTTTGAGCAGCTACTGGCGCAACAGAACACAAAAAAAGACTTTTCTTACTTTGTCCAGTGTTTTTCAGTAATTATTGAGCAGTAACAAACTGATTACTGATTATTTCACTGACTTTGCGTTTTTTTAAAGCCTTTTTAGACGTGGCAGATGCAGTGAAACGAGACTGTAAACACATTTGTTAGGAAAAAAAGTCTATGCAATACAATGGTCAATATAGCCATGTCAACAGTGTTTTATAATGTTACACATGTAAAAAAAAAAAAAAAACAGAAAAACACCTATTATGAAGCTATTTCTGATGTTCTCTGCATGAGAATGCTCCACCGTCCACCATTTGATCTACTCCAGCTTACCTTAGATCATCTGGGATGAATTCTTCATTTCTGCACATTAGATAATTGTTCTATTTTTTTTTAATAGCAACAATGCTCTGTATTGGTGCGCGCTTCGTGTTATTTACGTTCTAACATAAGCTGATTTGTAATCAGTTATTAACAAAAATTAAACTCAGAAACACTAATATATATATTCAGCTAACACATATTTTTAGCGGCGTCTCCTCTCTTAAAACACTGTAAGCGCGCACACAAGAACTTCCCACCCACTTCAAGAGAACGCCCCACCCACTTCAAGAGAACGCCCCACCCACTTCAAGGCGGCTCTCCGGACAATGCGTAATGAGCGGGGGCGGGCCAGTCCGGGCTCTGGGCCAACCAGGGCGGGGCGGGCCGTTGAGGGCCGTGCAATGCGAAAACGGCTAGTTGATTGCTTGTAGCCTGACTACTGTATTGTAAAATAGTAATTCACTGATTAAAATGTTAATTTAAATGAAACAGTTTCTTGTTAAAATCATAACAGGTGACAAAATAAGTGTTAATTGTGCAAAAAAAAATTACCAAACAATTTTATATAAAATATGTAAAATGTAAAACAAGCTTTAATAAAGTACTTTAGTATTTACACTGTTTATTAATTACATCATTCCTCCGGGTACTCCGGTTTCCTCCCACAGACATAAACATGCATGTTAGGCTGATTGGTAACTAACTCTAAATTGTCCCTAGATGTGAGTGAGACAGTGAATGTTTGTTTGTCTTGTTTGTCTCCATGTGGCCCTGTGATGGACTTGCAACCCGTCCAGGGTGTACCCCGCCCCTTGCACTGTGATTGCTGGATATGGGCACCGGCGACCCCCGTGACCCAAAATGGAAGAAGCAAGATAATGGATGGATGGATTATATCATCTCAAGTAGGAGCAACATCACCATCATCACAACAACACAAGCTGAGTGATGTAAGTTTAATCTGCACAAACATTTTCAACCAGAGCTCAAAATGTTTAACTGTCAAAGAAATGTGCAAGAAAATAAACTAATATCACTCTACAGGCACATTTTGAGAGAGGGCACTTCACAAAGACACAGTCAGGCCGTGTGAGACTGAAGGAGGTTCTAACCATTATCGGCCAGTGGCCCTCACCCTGATAAGTCGCTTAATGCTTCAAAAAACTGGTCATGAGCCACATCAAAACAACCATCAACATCAGTGAGGACCCTCATCAGTCTGCACAGATCAAGAACTGATCAAGAAGACATCATCTCCTCTGTGGTCCACACTGCTCTCACCCACCTGGAACAGAACTCCTACGTCCGTCTGCTCTTTGTGGACTTCACGTCTGCCTTCAACACCTTCATCCCCCAAACTCTGATGGACAAACTATTCACACTTGGACTAAGCCCCTCCATTTGTAACTGGGTACTAGACTTCTTAACAGACCACAGTCAGTGAGGATCCACAACTTCTCCTCCTCCGCCATAATAATGGTTCTGTTGACCTAGCTCATTCCACCTGAGGACAGGTGGACCAGAACACACATGGACAGGTGGACATGAACATGCAAGGACAGGTAAATAGACTGTACTTGTATACAGTAACTTCTTTCTATTTTATCAAGACACTCAAAGATCTTTACAACACATTCTGTGTCCTCATTCATACAGCACTCTACTAGATCTCTACAAAAACTCATCAGTGCTTTAGATCACATTTATACACCAATGGGACACACATCAGAGCCAATGAGGGGTTCAGTGTCTTGCCCATGGGACACTTCAACATGTGACTGATGGTGGAATCAAACCCCCAACTCTCCCATTGAAGGATAGCTGCTCGAGGTGGACTGAAACACCTGAGGACAGTTGCAGAAGTCTCATTGAAGCAGAGACCACCTGTTGACAGTGATCACTACAAAACTTCTGTAAGAATTCATGAAACTTGTCATTTTTTAAACATTTCAGATGTTTTTTGACTATAGAGGTGGTGTTAAAAAACGAGGATTAAAGTTATAGAAAACAAAAATGAAAGCACAGGCTTTTAAACTTCACCAAATCACCAACAGATCGTGTTGTTCAGCATGTTGTTGTACTAAAAGTGCTTTAGTGTGTTTTCAGAGAACAATTTTCTTAGTTCATATCTTACATACTGTATTTATTTTACATTTTAGACTTCTGTTGGATGTAACTGGGACCCTGTGCACAGTTTTGTTCCACCACATGTACCATGTGATGTGAATGAAAAAGAAACCTTGACTTTGTTCAAAGAAAAAAAAAATGCAGAAAGACAAAAAAGAGACGGGCAAAGGAAAGCTTTTGGTAAAAATGTGTTAAACCAGATGTTGAGTTTAATTTCACCTGTTGAGAAACAACGATCACAGAACCTGATTGCCTTTAAATGATTGAGGTGACCCCAGAGGCCCAGAGCTCTGCAGACTTCCTGCTGCTCACACAGAAACCCAAGCTGCAAACTAACGTGGTGGAGCTCTGACTGTCACTAAGTGCTTGGCAGAAAGAAAAGGAACAGGCAACTAATTAGTTTTAAAATTGCTTGTAAAATGTAGATAATATTTGTATATAGGTAGATAATGTTTGGTTGGTTTAAGGGGAATAAGAACTTTACAATCAGAAGGTCTCAGCTCACGAGCTAGGTCAACAGAACCTGATGTACATGCAAGGAAAAAGAAGAAATCAGAAACTTCAGCTCGAGGTTACACCCAAAATTTGTTTGCCCCAAAAAGTACACCGGACTGATTCTTTACAAAAAGAGAGAAAAACAATTAAATAAAAGGGCTAAATGAAATTATTGCACATGAGCAAAAGACAGTAATACTATTAAGAGCTGTGTTCGCCTCCTGAGCAGACCCTCGAAACGTTCGCAGCCGGTGGACGAGTTTCCCAACGAGCAGCAGCAGCAGAAGTAAAAAGATGAGAGATGAACGTTGTGCTGAAACGGCCGGAAGGAGATAAACGGTGCTGGGGTACTTCCTGTTGAGCCTGTGCTATCCATCTGGGGGCGATCATGTAAAACCCCTCTGAGTAGGAAAATATTAAAAAATAGATAACAGATGGTGTGTTGTTTCAAACATGGCTGCTACATTAAAACTGCACGTCATTGTGTGCATCATCTGGGGGAAAGCTTTAGAGATTATGTGTTTTTTCATGTTCTGCCTCTTGTTACTGGTGTTGACTGGCAGTGTCCGGCTCCAATAACGAGGCTAAGTGATTCAGTTAAAACACTGCAGGGACGAGGCCCACGGCGCCGGCGTCACTCATGGGTTCTGGGTCCACTCGTCCTCACACGGGCCCGTTGACGGACACCTCCGGACTCCGTGGTGGCTCCTCCCTGTCGGGACAGAGCAGACAGTGAGCTACACAAGGCAACAATGCAGGTCTATCTACAGTGGCTTGGTGGGGTCCTTGCTCTTCATGATGCTCTTCTAATGTTCTGTAACGAACCCGGAGCGGTCCTGAGGCTGTCTCCTGTCTTCAGCTGCCATTTTGAGTTGAAATCTTTTTACGAGTTTCTGTGAGTCTCTCATGTTTCACAGTTTCGCATGTTACAACGTTCAAAAACATCTGCAGTTCACTGGACAGCTGCTCAGTCTATAAAACATCACCAACTGCTCCAGGAATTTTGAAAATAGTCCCAAATAAATTAATGTGTGCAACAACTTCAGAATAATAATAATATAACAATAATAACAATAATAATGAATAATAATAATGATAATAAATAATAATAATAATAAAATACTACTACTACTACTACTACTACTACTACTACTACTACTACTACTACTACTACTACTACTACTACTACTAATAATAATAATAAAATAGTACTAATAATAACAATAATAATATAATAAATAAACAATAACAACAATAATAATAATAATATAGTAATAACCATAATATAATAACAATAATAAATAATAATAATAGCTTAATAATATAAATAATAATAATAAAACAACAATACTTTATTAATAAAGCCCTTGAAAACAACCACAGCAGCAACAAAGTGCTGTACACATAAGTTCCTGCCTCCATTTAATGACAGAACACTAGATTAGTATTTGGCACGTGCACAGCAGAACACTGTGTACAATGAGACTAGTTGAACTGTTCATGCACCACAGTGAGGAAACTATCAGGCTGTATAGAACACTTTAGTTCAGCCATAGACTTCGATGTCAAGGATGGACATTTCTTTTTTGTTCCTCCTGATTCGGAGGGTCGTCCATCCATCACACTCTTCTCCATTTAAAGCAAACGAGCACCAAGATACTTTCGGGGGGTCACGGAATAATACATAGCCGTCATGTGACGTAACATCTGGGCACTTTGTCATGAACACCATTTCAGTAGGCAACAGCTCCAATCACAGAGCTATTGTAAAGTAAGTCTGACCATGAAGGAGTAGTTTTGATGTACATCACAATGGTTGTTGGTTAGAGGATGTTACAACATGCAGACGGTTTGGTAAAGAGCAGTTTTCACTACATTACAGAAATCAGGAAAAGCTAAAGATTTCACATGGAGGCATGGTGTCGACGAGTCTGGTTTGGAAACATCAACTGCAAGGATCCGCCTCTAACGTCAACAATCTGCTCCGATCACATCTATCCGGTTAGTATTGTTAAACAATGTCAGAATATAGTCGTCCCTCACTACTTCGCCGTTCAACTTCTGCGGACTCGCTCTCCTTTGTGGACGTACGTACAAAATATTGGACAAATTATTATTATTATTTTTTTTTTACCAACAACTGTGGACTGTGCAGTAATAACTATAATGCACTCATGGGGATGTGAAAAAGTTAATGACAAAAAACATATTTGGACAGGCGCCGCCATTTTGTAGCTTGCTTTCATTCAGCCTCCACAGTATTGTAATCTACGATGGAGCTTTAGGGCCACGCTAAGAAATTTTTAAAAATTACATTGCCACGTTAAGAAAAAAAATTTTTTAGCCATAAAATCATGAGAATAACGTCAGGGTATATGCAGAAATTCTAGAGTTGAATTTAATACTTTTTAATACCTTTTTAATACCATCAAAATATTTTTTAATACCATCACGTCACCGAGCTGTAACCGTAGCGGCAACCTGTTGTACTTCAGTTTAGAGCAACTAATTGTAAAGTGATAAGATTACTGTCATTTTCTTCCTAAACTTTGGTAGTAAATGTAGTTTTATAACAATTACTGGATACAGTACATCAATTTGCTTCTTGCCTCAATAAAAGCACTGACCTATTTGTTATTTAAATCTAACCCAAGAGAAAAAGTTTAATTGTTCCCACACATAACATATCTCTAATGGCAAACAAAAAACTGAAAACTTGAAAACAGAACAGTTTAGTTAAAATAATTCAACACTGAACACATGCATAATTCAAAAAGAGAGGGAGAAAAATAATAAATACTGTATTTTTCATCCTGTAAGTTGCAGTTTTTTGCATAATTTACATGCCTTGCAACTTATAGGCCGAAGTGACATATTTATAGATTTTTTCCCATATTTATAAACCACTTTTTGACTGAAATATGACAGTTTCCATTCATTCTGACTGAAAAAAAAAGCAGTTCCTGATGGCCCCAGTAGTATAATAGTATGGCATGCTGTTGGCTGTTGTATCATGTAATAGGAAAACGTGCCTATAATGACAAATTAAAAAAAGTTCAAGACAAAAACAACTGGACTTTATTTATTATACTATTTATTATACTATTATACTATACTTTGTTTTTTTTATTGCACTTTTTAGAATTCACCATGTCCTGGATGACTGAGAATCTTCACTAGCTATTAATGACCCAATCGGCCTGCCATACTCTCCCCACCTCTCTGCTCACTGCTTCAATCCAGCAGCCAGCTGCACCGCCCCGGCGAAATGCAGCTAATTTGACCATTAAAGTGCATTTATTAAGAAAATGATAGACAGAAACACACCTCTGCTATAATTTCGAGCTAACAAATAATTGTTTAGGTATTTTTCTTGTTAAATGACGGCGAAACGAGCCGCGCTCCTTTTTCCTGTTTTCACCGCTGAGCGATCACGGTGCACACAGGCAGCGACACTTTTTTTTTAAATAAAGCCGATTTAACCATTAAAGTACATTTATTAAGAAAACGTTAGACTGAGACACACCTTTTGCTATAATTTCGAGCTAACAAACAATTGTTTAGGTAAATTTCTTGTTAAATGTCGGAAGATAAAGTCGCGCTCCTCTTTCCTGTTTCTTTTTACAGACATGATACCAGCTGTAGGTGCGCGCGCACACTGACTGACGATATGACGTCTTTGTTTTAGCTAAGGTCCTACTTGGAACATAAAATTAGAAAAGATAAATAAATTCACAGACCTTTTTTTAGACGACAGAACAAGAAAAATATAGTTGTGTAGGTTTTAAAAAATTTAATACCTCGTCAGATGACGTTTATTACTTTTTAATACTTTTTAATGGCCTTAATTTGTGTTAATTTCATTTACTACCTTTTAATACCTTTTACAACCCCGCGGATACCCTGAAAGTCGTACGAGACAGTTTTTTTTTTTTTTTTTACAGCTGCTGTTAATTTATTTTTTCCTTGAGTCGCATTCACGACGTGGCCTGTCAATCAACCCAGTAGGCGTGTCAGCAAATGACCAATCTGAAACTAAATGAGTCATAATATTATCCAAACTCTGACACGATAAAGCAGGTTTACTGCATTAAAATAAAGAATGTTTGTTCAACTTTATTGTTATCGATGCTCTTACTCAAAACATGTTAAATACTGCCCCTTACTGCTGTGTTTTTGTATGCTGCTTCTGGGATGCATGTATGTGACGACATCACGTCATGACTTTCGTTTTTGTTTCCGTTTGAAAATGGCGCTCAGCAGTGGTGGGCCTCCGACCGCTAGGGAGCGCTAATGCGCTAATCCGCTAATCCGCTTACAGCGGACCTAACGTTTTTGTCAGCGTAACAGCGTTTTGACTAACTTTTATAATTCATAAGCGGATTTGCGCTATTTTTATTTAAAATGCAGTACCGATAATAACTAATTATCTATCAGTAAAAACGAAAAAACGTATTTACAGGCCCGGACGACTGCTAACAGACCATATCCTGTCAGCGCCGGATGTGGTCCGTGACAAAAAAGCGTCCCCTCAGTCTCTTTGCTAGAGCGAGCGCTCTCAGTTAGCAGCCAGTGTGTTACTCTGCAGCCTTATTGCTTGTTTTCGAAGAGTCAGACGAAGAGTTTTTAACATGGAGGGTGAACTTATGGATGTTTCTCAGCGGCCTACGCGACGCGTCTGGATTTTAAAAAGTATTTCGCCATATGCCCTCTTCAAAATGGCGGCCGCGACGGCCACAGAAGATAAGGACTTTCCATGAAAACACGGTAAAAACAATTATTTCTTTGCTGAGAAAAAATATATTTCTTAGCTGACTTTATAGCACAAGGTTTTTCTGAGCTTAACCGGTTCAAATGGTCAAATCTGGTGGATTAAAAAAAGTATTTCGCCATTTGCCGGCCGCCATTTTGAAGAGGGCATATGGCGAAATATTTTTTTAATCCAGCAGATTTGACCATTTGAACCGGTTAAGCTCAGAAAAACCTTGTGCTATAAAGTCAGTGACTTTATAGCACAAGGTTTTTCTGAGCTTAACCGGTTCAAATGGTCAAATCTGCTGGATTAAAAAAAGTATTTCGCCATTTGCCCTGTTCAAAATGGCGGTTAGCGTGTTAGCATTAGCGTCCGCTAGCATTGGTAATACATAAGTGCTTTTGAAATTGTGGACCTAAATAAATCAATAAGTGCTTTAGAAATAGCGGAACTAATTTTTGGATTAGCGCTGCCCAGCACTGGCGCTCAGTGAATAAAACTGCACGCAGGGTCGTTAGAAGTCTTCAATAAATATGTCAGAAAGAGGCTGAGGAGACCCAGCAAATCACTTACAGGAGCATTTAGCTTCGGATTGGTCATTTGCTGACACGCCTACTGGATTGATTGACAGATTGGGTTGTGTATCTGACTCGTGGGGGGGAAAAAACGAGAGCTAAAAAAAAAGGTATTGTACAACTTTATTCTCGCAATCTACAACTTTATTCTCATAATTTTATGGCTTTAAAAAAATTCTTAGCGTGTCAGTGTAATTTTTTTGTTTAATTTTTTGCATGGCCCTAAAGCTCCATCGTAGTAATCACCAATCATAAGGACTACATTGCCCTTAAGTCAATGCTGTACTGTACTGTACTGCCTCTGGGCTCTGTTTTCTGCTGAACAGACCTTTCAAATGTAACGTTTAATTCATGTCACATGGAAACATTTTATTTTTATTTTTTTAAAGAAAATTCAACTTTACAAACTAAGATTCAAAAGAAAGTGTGAATCATGTCGCGGGGGATGGGGGGTGGAACCTTACACTCGTGATAAACCAGGGACTACTGTATAACTTTGTGTGCTGGAACTGCTCAGTTTTGGATTTACTGTAAGATTTAGCAGAAGTTAAGAAAGACCTTCAGGGGGATTAATCCTCACAAAGCAACTGCCCAGACAACATCCTGGGGAGGGTGCTGAAGGACTGTGCCGATCAGCTCTGTGAGGTGCTGGCCGACATCTTTAACTCCTCCCTCACCTAGCAACAGTTCCCACCTGCTTGAAGACCGCCACCATCATCCAATTCCCAAAGAGCTCCACAGTGACTGGTCTGAATGACTATCAGCCAGTAGCCCTCACCCTGACAGTCGCCAAGTGCTTTGAAAAACAGGTCATGAACCACACCAAATCAACCATCAACATCAACGAGGACCCTCATCAGTATGCATACCGTGAGAACCGATCAACAGAGGACGCCATCTCCTCTGTGGTCCACACTGCTCTCACCCACCTGGAACAGAAGGACTCATACGTCCATATGCTCTTTGTGGACTTCACATCTGCCTTCAACACCATGATCCCCCAAACCCTGATGGACAAACTATTCACACTAGGACTAAGCCCCTCCATTTGTAACTGGGTCCTAGACTTCTTAACAAACAGACCACAGTCAGTGAGGATCCACAACTTCTCCTCCTCCACCATAACCCTCAGCACTGGCTCTCCTCAAGGATGTGTGTTGAGCCCTCTCCTGTTCACTCTGCTCACATATGATTGTGCAGCTACCCATCCAGGCTGTCATATTGTAAAGTTTGCAGATGATACAGCTGTGGTGGGATGCATCACAAACAATGATGAGTCCAGCTACAGACAGGAGGTGGAACACCTGGAGAGCTGGTGCAAAGAGAATAACCTTCACATGAATGTGAAGAAGACAAAGGAGATGATTGTGGACTTCAGAAGGAACAAACACACCCACACCCCACTGAACATAAGTGGATCTGCAGTGGAAGTGGTCTCCAGCTACAAGTACTTGGGTGTACACTTGAATGATAACCTCAGCTGGAGCAACAACACCACCAGCCTGATCAAGAAAGGTCATCAGAGACTCTACTTCCTCAGGCGGCTGAGACGAGCTGGTCTGAGAAGCTCAGTCCTCACCTCCTTCTACAGGTGTGCAGTGGAGAGCATCCTGTGCTCCAGTATCAACGTGTGGCATGGAGGCACAACACTCTGTTTCTTAAAGAAACGTCCTCACATGATTCTCACTTTCTTGTGAATCTTAAGTTTGTAAAGTTGAATTTTCTTTAAAAAACATTTCCATGTGACATGAATTAAATTTTACATTTGAAAGGTCTGTTCAGCAGAAAACAGAGCCCAGAGGCACTACAGGACAGCACAGCATTGACTTAAGGGCAATGTAGTCCTTATGAGTGGTGATTAGTTTAAAATGGCGGTGCCTGTCCGAATTATTATTTTTTTGTCATTAAAGTCCAACACCCACCATGTTTTCAAATTGCATCGCCATTAATATTTATTAGTTTATTTTTTAAAAATACAGGAGCGATTACTTATATTGTGGAGAAATAACGCTAAATGTGGTATTTCATGATTTATAGCAGATTTTAGCATG
>JBBPBX010054064.1:0-23612 GCA_038048925.1 Garcialebias charrua
TGGATGGTCTGTGAACTTTAACTTTAAACTGTCCAAAGGACTTTGGCCACTTTTGACTGTTTTTGTCTGACTTCATCCTAGAACCAAATAATTTATAACGTAATAACAGTTGAGCAGATTCTAATAATCTTTATGTTATGATTCTTTAAAGGTCAAATGCAAATGGAAAGTTCTCTTAACTTCCAGTATGGATTTAAACACTATACACACTTCACATTGTAAAATAAGTTTAGGAAATTGAATGTTCCAGGACACCACTTAAGAAAATATAACATTTAATAGGAAAAGTTTGAAGTGACAAACAGAAGTAACGAATTTCCATCTGGTGTCTCACGGCTTCCTCCAGAAGACGACACAGGTTGTTCAATTCTGGTGATTTTCTTCAGTTGACTGTAAAAGAAAAATGTGGTTAATTTAGTCCAGAAACTGTTTTTTTTTTTTTTTACTAACATAATGTAATCACAGGATGTTCATGTACTGACTATAACCTGTTGGAGTTATTTGAATAAATATTTAATGTTTTATAGACATAATTGTGTCAAGCTAGCTACTATTTTTTTCGCCCTAGTACTTTGTAACACATATCATCAATTACATCAAATACCACACGGCATATATTTTTCAAACTAACAGTGTAATCACAAGATGTTCATGTACTGACTGTAACCTGTTGGAGTTATTTGAATTAATATTCAATGTTTTATAGACATAAATGTGTCAAGCTAGCTTCTATATTTTTCGCCCTAGTACTTTGTAACACATATCATGAAATACCTAAAAAACCACACCACTGATATTATCCAAACTAACAAAGTGTAATCACAAGATGTTCATGTACTGACTGTAACCTGTTGGAGTTATTTGAATTAATATTCAATGTTTTATAGACATAAATGTGTCAAGCTAGCTTCTATATTTTTCGCCCTAGTACTTTGTAACACATATCATGAAATACCTAAAAAACCACACCACTGATATTATCCAAACTAACACAGTGTAATCACAAGATGTTCATGTACTGACTGTAACCTGTTGGAGTTATTTGAATTAATATTCAATGTTTTATAGACATAAATGTGTCAAGCTAGCTTCTATATTTTTCGCCCTAGTACTTTGTAACACATATCATGAAATACCTAAAAAACCACACCACTGATATTATCCAAACTAACACAGTGTAATCACAAGATGTTCATGTACTGACTGTAACCTGTTGGAGTTATTTGAATTAATATTAAAATTTTTATAATTTATTTTCGTAGTGCACGCACATGTTTGGAAGAAGTCAAAGCAAACTTACTTTAAATGCAACAGATTTGACCACTACGTGACATTATTAAAGAGCGGTTCAGCTCAGGAACCCTCGTGGTATAAGGTCAGCTATGAAATATATTTTTATATCTGTTCATTGAGCTACATTTTAAGCCGCCCGCGCGCGTTGCTCGTGGCAATCCTACTTTTTAGTATCCTGCAGTTTTGAGCAGTACGTGATTTTATTAAGGACACGTTCAGCTGAAGACCCATCTTTGCTATAATTTTTAAAACAAATAATTGTTTTTACCGTGTTATTCATGTAAAGTCCTTCCGTGTTCGCTTCCCTCGCTTCCGTGAAAACAGCTCGAGTCCACACAGAACAGTGTTTATTGTATACAATGCAGTACTATTTACAGATGATCTGTTGGAGCCCTTGAGGAAGAAGGAGAGAGCCAGGTGGGTCCGGATTAGAGTTGTATTCAGGCCTGAAAAATTTGACCCAATCCGGCCCCAGCTCATAGCCATCACATTCCCAAACCCCACCTGACCCGACAATTTAACAGATCCAAATACAAAATAAACAATAATAATTAAGCTTTGACTGCTTATATACAAGTAGTTATTAACTGCCATCGGACACACGCAGCTGAATGAAATGGGCAGAAGATCAGAGCTGAGGGGGTGTTTGTCCTTTCATGGCTGTCAAAGCGCATTAAATTCCTGATTCTGCCTGCATTCTGCATGATTCAGACTCGGATCCCGCTCTGACATGTTGGATATTTTGTGATCTCACCTGTTTGGGTCGTTGGCCGCTTGCGTCCGCTGAGTGCAGCGGCTGAATGAACGTCCATTTGGGCGATGGATTGCTGGCAGTAGTCCATCTGATCTTAACTGAACTTTTTACCTTTTTCAAGGCTGATCAAAGCGCGGTCAAATGTGCGGCTGGTGCCTGTATGGTACCTGCAAGGCCTGTACGTCTCAAACTTGTCCTAAATGCAGACATAACCAAAGGGATGCTTTTTTCAAACAGGAAGCCGGTCCCAGCTGTTCTTCCTCTGATTTTACCCTTTAATGGTGCCCCTATTGAGTTTGTTGATTCCTACAAATATTTAGTTATCTTCGTCGACTCGCTTTTCTTTTTTAAGATTCACATGGACATTTTAGTAAAGTGAAAGTTAAACTGGGTTTCTTTTTTCAGATTGCGACTTTCCTTCCCTTCACTGACTACAGTGACATTATTTACATGGACACTCCTACAAGCACCTTGCAGATGTTGGATGCTGTCTATAATGGTGCGCTAAGATTCATAACTGTCTGTAACTATCGTACCCATCACTACACCCTATATTCACTGGTTAACTGGTCATCATTAACTTCATGTAGACTCACTGGTACATTTTTAATCTTTAAATCACTTCTTGGTCAGCTGCCTTCATACATCTCCTCCTTTATGTCACTGCGTGAGTGCAGCTACAGTGCGTGCTCTCAGGACATTGTTACCTGCAGTGTTCCACCAGTGAGAACTGAACTTGGCAAAAGGATGTTCTCTTACTCTGCTCCTGTTTCCTGGAATCTCTTGCAAAAAGATCTGAAGCTCTTGACCTTGACCTCTCTAAGTGGCTTTAAACATCTGCTAAGTTTCTGGCAAGAACCAATGCAGACATGTTCTTGTCTGACTGTCTTGAGATGTCTCATGTCTTGAGAATGAACATGTCTTGAGAATGAACTTTCTGTTCTTGTTTTTAGTTTACTACACCACCTCATAATCTAGCAGTTTTCTCTGTCAAGTCCCCAGTATAGCTCCGCATTAGTCCGAGCGCCGCGGCATGCCGTGTAAGCGCCGTGTGAGCACCGTGGCACAAGCCTTTGATCGCGGGCGTGAACGCGGCAAGCTCAAATTTTACGACCGCCTACGCGCTCGCGTTGATAAACTGCCTCGCACCGGACTGTTTTGAGACACAAATGTATTAAATTCCTCTTCTTCATCGCTGATCTGGCATTTTCTTTTGGTTTTTTTGCCAAAAGTCAAGTGATCACTTGAAGCTGTCACCATTCGCTTCCTCCTCCTCCGAGGAGGAATGAATGAATTTCTCACGAGCGAACTAAAGTCATGTCCAACGAGGCTGCACCAGGTTCTAAATATTTCCTGGTGTGCAGGTCTGCTGTGTGGGCTGAAGGAGAAGCGCTCCCTGTTTTTAATTTATTTTTTAAAACTTTTTATGAACATGTAAACACAGAAAACAGCTGCACAGCCCTCTGTCTTTTTTCTCCAACCCGACATGTCAATAATTTCAGTAGGCGTGTCAGCAAATGACCAATCAGCGACCTCAATTTGTCTCGTAGGTAAACGCTCCGCCCGGCTGCAGCTGCTCGAGCCTGCACTCCAGAGAGCTGCGCTTGCACAGAGCTATAATATGAACTACCTGCGCGCAGCACACGCGAGTCCAGCGGCGCTGGGCATAACGCACAGCTATACTGGAGCCTTCAGTGCCCCGGAATGTTCTGCCTTTACACATTCGACAGCCCCCCTCACTGTCCATTTTTAAAACCCGTTTGAAAACTCATCTATACTCATTCGCCTTCAACCAAACTGAGACTTGATTTTATTTCATTTTTTATTGATTTTACCTGTTTAACTTGTCATTTTATTGTATTTTAAATTGAGTTTTTAGTTCAATGTGTGTTAGTTTTGTAGCTCTGTTTTTATGCTTTCTTTTATCTTGTTTGTATCTGATGTTCAGCACTTTGTTTTAGCTGTGGCTGTGTTAAAGCGCTTTATAAATAAAGCTGATGATGATGATGTTAAAATCCAGGTCTCTCTTGCAATTGAGTCCTCGTAGCTCAACGGGACGAACCTGTTTAAATAAAGGTTGAAACAATGGCAAGCCATGTTATCATATACTGTAATTGGATCGTCAGCCGCTTGCATCCGTTGACGCTATCAAAAGCCCGACACCTATGCGGCCCACACATTAAGCACATTATTATGGCCCGGCTCGACCCAAATCTGGGTTGGGCTGGGCCGGGCGTGGCCAGGCTCCAGGTTAGAAATGACAGCTCTAGTCTGGATGAGGGATATTGATCTCATTGCTTTTTGCTAACAGGTTTAGACGTGGTGGCGAGGCACAGAGTTGAATCCAAAACAGAGCTTCAGAGATGAGGAACCAGGCAGGTCAGATGAGGAAGGCGGGAAAGGCAAGTGGCTGGTGGGCAAGACACAAGGAACGAGTAATAGGACAGAGGGAAGACCAGGACTGGATGGGACCCAAGGAGGAAGGATAGTTGTAGACACATGGATAAGGTAAGTATTTCTAAATATTCACTAATGCTGGCCAGTGCCATAAATACCATGAAAGGCTTAATGCTCCAGCAAAGAGTAGCACTCGACTGCAGCCTTATGTAGTGCAGGATCTCATCAGGTAGATAGATGGCCAACAGCTGGTGGTAATTAGCGACCATCTCGGAACAGAGAGCTGCAACCAGTGGTACTCTTACATGTTTATTTAGTGTTTTATTTTGAAGGACTGTTTTTTTTATCACTTTATAGTCAGTTTGTCACTTTTTTGTCAATTGTTCACACCTGAATCCTGAATTTATGTTGATTACTCCTTATTGATGTTTAAGTGCTTCACTTTCTCACTTAGTTGCCAGGTCATTGGGTTCTTGTCTGCTTCTGTTTGTGCCCTTCCCAGAGTCGACTATAGTGTTTTACCCTTACTGTTAGCTACAATAAGTATCCCCCCCCCCCCCCGTGACAGTTACCACATTCTCAGTTTTTCTAACAGTTACAAGAAAGGATGCATATTTTTCTTCTGCATTGTTCACAGTAATTAGAGCAGACATATTATGATATTGCTTTTGGAACAACCATGTAATGCTAACATGACAGTGAAGTAAACATTTGAATTACTGTATAGTGTTCACATGAACCGCTATGAGTTGTTTTGATATGACAGCTCTGACATACTGTGTATCAATAACTCCTCACTGAGCTATAACATTGAAGTTGAAACCAAACCAGGTCACCCAATAAGTTGTTAAAAATAAATGGGACATTTGCATGACTAAACAAAAAAAAAGGACCCAGGATGTTTTTGCAAGAGTTGAATTATGTTAATGCATGTAGTTTTTAACTTGTTTCAGTAGATAAAATAAAATTAAAAAATATATGTTGATTTTCTTTTAAAAATGTGTTGTAATTATTTATTTGATGTTGCAATAATAATAATAACAACAATTTTGTCTAGAGTAAGGAAGCACTTTTAGCCCCACATCTCTGGTGTACAAGCTCTAAAATTACAAAATGGTAGCACGTGTAACCCAGATATTTCTGGCTTTACTTTTGAACAATGAACTGAGAAAAAAATCTGTTTCATATCAATAACTGACTGCAGCCAACTTTGATCTTGACCCCACTTTAAGTGTCTCTTAACTCATCAATCCAATCAAAATAAAACTCGATATTTCTTCTATCAAAGTCTTATCTTCAACAGGTAAGATACTATGTATTCATAAATATTCCCAGAACCCCAGTTCAACAGATTAAGACAAATTGTTTAAAGATCTCTGGAGGTAAAAGGTTGTTTCCAATAATGACTATGATAAAAGACTTAAATAAATAAATGTCACATTTTTGTCATCTGTGTATGTTCCCATACTTGACAGACGAAATTGGTCTCTGCATTTAATCCAACCACCACCAGGTGGTGCAGTGAGTGGCCGTAGTCAGCGCTCGGGGAGCTGGGGAAAATAGATGTGCACTCATAGACACCCCAAGGTGTGCCGTGGCCGGGGTTCGAACCTGGGTCCTTCGGATCCCAAGTCCGATTCCCCTGCCATTAGAAGGATCATCAAAAGCTAAATAGCATTTTTGAACAATTATTCAAATATTGTTAAAAAAAATGTACGGAACAGGAAATTTGCTGATATGTCTATATTTATTTTCACTGATGCTTGCATAAGCATGATAAGTTGGGGCTTTTACTCTTTATAATGGTAACTTGAAAGCACTTTGACACAGATATTTGTTTCCTTATGCGGGACTCATACAAAAAATATTTCACTAACTGGGCTTCTGATTTGTTGACATAAACCTCTATTCAAATATCTTAGATAATATATCCTGATTCATGCTCAATAATCCAAGTAGAAAAGTCCAACAAAGTAAGTCAGGTCCTTTGAACAGTTTTATTTTGTCGAAACTCTTCATCTTTCATCCAAAAGACTTCATCAGTCTGAAGAGCCGCAACAAACTCAGTCTTATAAATAGCACTTAACATTCCACTTAACTTTGTTGGCTTTTTCTAACTGGATTATTGAGCATGAATCAGGATATTTTTGAACACATTTGGCCATGATTGCTTCCAATGAGTCAGTGGGGGAGAGGATGGTCTACAGAAACCACCTGAGCACCATCAAACTAGTTGACCCACTATTTACAAGACAGTTTGTTGCAGTTCCTTGGACTGACAAAGTATTTTTGATGAAAGAAGAAACATTTCAACATAAATCTAAAAAAGCTAAGTCTGGTCCTCTGGACATTCAAAAAACAAAACAAAAAAGTAGAAACGTTTCGTCTTTCGTCCGAAAGACTTCCTCAGTCTGAGGTGCTGTGTTCAGCTCAGTCTTATAAATAGCACCCTCTCGTTGATCCACTGTGATAAGGTGCTATTTATAAGACAGCTGAATACAGCACCTCAGACTGAGGAAGCCTTTCGGACGAAAGACGAAACGTTTCTACTTTTTTGTTTTGTTTTTTGAATGTCCAGAGGACCAGACTTAGCTTTTTTGGATTTTTCTACCTGGATTATTGAGCATGCATCAGGGTGTTTCAATATAAAGAAACAGCCCAGTGGACCTGACTTAACTTTGATGGATCATATATAAAAGTATCAAAATAAGCATAATTTGAATTTAACTAACAAATGTTCCCCAGCTTTTCAAACATCTGTTGATACACCTGGTGAGACTCTCAGCAGCCCACTTTTACAATCTGAACCCACATGTTTAGTCACACATTATGAACCACGTGCACTTTCATATGCATACTTCTTAACCACAGTCCTGTAAGAGAGGCTTCTTGTTGCTAGACAGCTGCATGCCTCAGCCTCCTCACAGCAGTCGAATGAACTCTGAGAAGCTTGACAAAGAGGCTTAACGTTCTCCCCGAGTCTCTGGCCTCTGGTTGTCAGCATACCCTGTGCCTACCTCTGGAAAAGGCCTAAATTCAAGTCTAGCAGCTATGGTTACACCCTGGTAGGCCTTTGCAACCACTCTTACTTGCGTTCCCATTTTTTTCCTTGAGCTGCTTTGGTCTTATAACCCAGCAACAGGTTCCTCTGGTGCTCTCCTCTTATTTCATAACACAATGAAAGAAATGACAGACATACTGCTGCTGCTGAACATAAGAAGTACATCAGCACGTTCCTTTTTTTGTCTCTAGACTGTATTCAGACAGTGACACAGTCATGCACTTTGACAGAAATTCACTATTTTCTATGTTTGTAACCATTTTTTTTTCCTTTCTTGCTTTGGATTTCAGCTGTAAGCAAAGTGTCAGAACTTGTGATATGATTTTTCTCAGTCTGCTAATGTGTGTCACACAGCTTTTGTAAAGCAGAGACTATTAGGGGTCTGAAGAATGAATCATCACTCATAAAAACAACTTTGTGGAAACATAGACCAGCATGAATGTGTCATGAGTAAAGACCAGACGGGACAATGTAGATGCCATGAAAGACGACTGCAGACATTTCAATAAATGAGCAAAAGTAGGTGCTACATGCTAAATGTGTGCCTGTGTGCATGTCATTTCTGAGTGTGTGCATGCACCAGAGTTTGCATTCAGTGTCGACAGCTGGAAGTACTCAAGCGGCTGCTGTTGCTGCTGCAGAGAAAGGCAAGGAGCAAATGAAAGAGAAGACGTCTGCACAAGAAAGAGAGGCAAGAAGAGGTACCAGCACAGACTCCTGTCTTACACGGGCTGAGCTCTTGCAGAGTGAAAGCCCCTATAGAAAGAAAGCAGGGTCATCTCAGGCGCAGCAGCCTTGCACACACAAACACATCCTCGCTCACATACACACTGGAGCAGAACAACAGCCGGGCCAGCGTGAGTGCAGCGAGTGCACAGCAGTCCTCTACAGGAAGTAGGACTTGTTTAGACTTAAAGCTTTGTGCAAAGAATAATAAGGACGAGGAAAATGTTGGTGCAGACATGCAAGGCTCCCTGTCAGCCTTTTATGTCTGCATGGATGTCCCTCTTCACTCGGACAGATACTCTCATTGTGTGATATTGCAGATGAAAGAGGATTAGGCATACCTATGCTAAGGTCAGCGCTGAAGCTCCCACCTGGCAGTGCCAAAACAGTCAGATGAAAGATCTTGTGGTTTTTGAAACTCACTGCAGGTATTTGGCCATGCTTCTCTGGTTATTGAAGCTCACATCCTTTCGTCTCTCTTCCTGTCAAGCTTTGCTGTCCATCCCTCTTTTCCCCTTCATTTTTTCTTATGGTAGGTAATGAAGGGGAACCGAGTTACTCGGCTCGAGAATGCCAAGGCTGTGATATCCACTGTGAAGTGTTAAAAGTTACAGTGCACAGCTGAACTTGTGTATTCAAGCACTTGGCAGAGTTACAAACCGGTCGCCACGGCACATGTTTCAATGTTTCCAACTTTACAGCAGAATGAACAGGTGTTGGAAAGTTTCTCTTTCTCTTGAATATATATGTTTGCATATGTGCTGACCTCTTCATCTTTCTGTCACGTTTGAAGGGTCACTCAGGATCAGAGCGTTCATTTTTCTTTCTTTTTACACAGACCTAAGCTGTAATGGACACCTCCGGTTTAGTGGGGGGAGAAATACAGTCCTGCACTTTGTGCCTCTCTGAGACAGAAACATCAGTGAATCAACCCAGCGATTTCAGTGGGTCATTCCGGAAGATTCTGTTACCTTTCAAAAAGCAGAGCGGGCCCCCAGGCTAAGGCCAGGCAAAGGCCATGTACGCAGGGAAGAAGGAAAAAGAAAAACTAGAAGATGGAAACTAACAACAAGACAGGAAGAGTTTGGGTTTTTAAAGGAAAGAAGAAAAAACATGAAAGAGTAAAAATAAGTTTAAGCTGCAAGAGTAAAGACGTAAATGGTGGTAGGGGGAGTGGATGGACCACTAGACAGAGTACAAGGGTGTGAGAGTACTCAGCTCAGTGGAAATCCTCGAGTTCATACCGTGTTCCAATCAAAGTCCATTGACCTGCCAGCCCTGTGACAAATTATCCCAGCGGCTCTACATATGACTCAATCAGCATGGCGGATAGCTTTCTGATGAGCAATAGGTCTCCTAGTATATCAGCCAAATCACCCCCTGATGGCTGCATCAAGACACAGCCTACGCTTCTCTGAGAGGAGGGCAAGGTGAGATCTTGAAATCAGCTCTTACAACGATACCTGTTGTCTAAAATGTATTTTTAGAGCTATCACTACTAGACTTCATTCTTCTGTCACTAATCCATTATTCTCCTCGATGCCGAAGGACATCGGTTTAGTTCATGAACCTTATGAGTCTTATAATGTGCATTTGTAACCTGACACAGGATGGTAGCTGTGCTGCATCTGAATTGGTTCTTTAAGGCACACATTTGACCAGAAACAATCTTTTACAGTTCCTGTTAAATTTGGTTTGAACATTACTTACCTGTTTATAATAAATGAATAGTGGATGCCACCACATCAAGCAGAGCCCCATCTGTTGCTGCAGGGTAAGTGCGCACCAATCACACGAGAGAAAAGCTGAAGGACACCTGATATGCCGCTGAAGGCAAGAGGATGGATTTACTCTCTAGAAGTCAACAGACCTCGCAGAGCTCTGAGCCATGAGTGGCGAACATCTGAAGGCCCACCTCTGTTCTTGTAATTGAATGTGCACTCACTAGCAAAGCTGCAAGAATGTGTGTGTGTGTGTGTGTAAATGTATCTTGCTTGAGAAATTCTCCCAGGAGGGTGTCTATGGGTGTTTCATTTTAAGTTGCTACCTGTCACATGGGCAAACGAATCAGATAGACAGATGAAAGGTGGGGGCCACAGGAGGGGTCAGTTACTCAGCATTGGCTTCCTGTGATGGCTGGGTGACCTTTCACCTCAGCTAGAGGATCCAGGGTAAGGGATAAGCCATCTGTGATGATGAAACAGAGAACACTAGCTTGAGACTCTAAACGAACCAGCAAGAATGTTTTCATGTTTCAACTTTCCCAACATTTTGAGTCACATATTTAATAGATTTAACATGTCTTGAAATCATAAACACAGGCAATACATCTCATGCTCCCAATCACTTTTTTTGTGTGTAATGATTTTTCCATCTGCCTTCAAAGCTCAGTCCCAGCCCTCCGTTTATGCATTTATAATTAGACGTATTGCACAAACCAGATTCCTGTGTTCAATGGAGCCTTTCATGGCGCACTAATCAGATCAGACGCCACCAGACACCAGCTATATTTACTTGTATCATGTCGAAGCTAGCCCCACTCGAAAACAAACTTGGATTAGGTGTCTGTGTACAGCAGCAAACAACAAGAGCAGCCGCGAAGTCAGAGAGTTCAGCATCGTGATCACTTTACTGTAACATCTCCACCCTGCTGGTCAAATGAACCATCTTATTTATACAACCACAGCTCTGCAGAGAGGAGCTGTAAAAAAGTTAAAAGAAATCTGCACCCCCGCTGAACCGAAAGCAGCTTTTCACTGCCTTCTTCACTGCGTGGAAGCAGTGTGAGCTTAATGCTCAGTGGAAAGGACATTAGACTGTTTACAGTTAATTGTTTCTGAGGGAGTGGCAGTCCAAGTGTGACCTGCTGTTAACTACTATATAAAACATCCACATGTTCACGACATCTGGACGCTTCTAAGTAAACAGCGTATGACATATAGTTCCAGCGTTCAACATTTTTCTTTGGCTCAGGCAGAAGTCACGTCTGCCTCGACAGCAGCTGCTTGGCCTTTTAACTCCCTTAGTCATGTCAGCACATGTCCACTGTCAGGGAGCAGTGCCAAAAATGGCCACTGTGTTCAATTATACCGCAGTAATTGTGTATAATACGCATTAATCAAATATGATAATCAGTTTTAAACAGCATATGGTCAGCAGGGCGGCACTGTAAAGCGGACATTATTGCTAAAATACCTCAGTTAGCAAGTAAGTATTATAAGCTGAAGAATACATTAAATTAAAAACATCATAATCAGTTTTGTGATTACCATAAATGTGATTTCAACGCCAGCTGAGGCTTACAGAACAGCAACGGGCTGCATGATTTCGATGAATCGCAGAGGTGGAATTAAATTCTGGTGTCATTAAAGCCTAGCAGAGTATCACATTATTTACATGCTGTAACCTTCTCCTGCCAGAACGTGTCACTCAGGTCTCCATCTGCCGGAGCTGCCACACAGAACATCACTTTGTGCGTCGGTGTGAGTGTGCGGACACCGGGGTAAGGCAGTGGACCTCTAACGTGTGACCTAAAAGATGGCCTTAAGCTGTCAGCTCTTTCCTGTGGGAGGAAGAAGATAGCTAAACAACTGATTAGGTGTTCCAGTCACTCACAAACACACGGCTGACAAGAGAAGACGGTTTAAAAGTGTGGCAGAAGTAACATGCATGCATTTTCACAAGAGCTTAGGACAGAGCTGCAATCATTTTTTTATTCACATCATCGCACAACCTCATAGTTTAACCATACATTAAAGCTAAGGGGGGGTTGTTAATATTTTTAGATGTGGTGATTATATCAAAGCAGTTTGGGCAGTTCCCCCAACTTTTTCATTTTACTAGTTTTGAATTTCAAAGGATGGAAACAACTTAAGTACAGAGGCATTTATGAATTGATTGAGACCTCATCTGTTAGATCTTTGATGTTTTCCCTCAATCCTTTTCCCCCCTTATTCTTCTGTCACACATTTAAATGGGTCTACGATTGGGCTTCTTTATTGAGAACACCTGTCCAGTTAAAATAAGCAGGGCTGTAGAGTGTATGTACCTCCTCATTCCTGTTTTGGACTTCTTCTGTTCCAATATAATCAAACAGAAAGGCACACATTTCCTGTCTTTTTCCCATAAGGTTGAAAAGGAAACTTTTACATACATCTTTGAAACAATTTTTTACCATCCTCCTCTCCTCATGCAAATCAGTGAAGTCTGTGTGCTCACTTTCACGAAGAAAGATAAAGAAGTTTGCTTTAACTTTTGAGCTTTCCCTTGATCTGAATACAAAGCTCTCCAGTTCATGTTAGTTCACGTTTGGCTCCCAGCACAGCTCAAAGAGCTAATTGTGCTCGGCAGCATCACAGTATGACACAGTGACTGACTAATGCATTAGCCATCGTTGTGTTTGATAGAAGCAGAAACACACACAGTATTCTCGGCGCCGCTCATAACACACCTCACCTCTGGTGATGTAGGTATTTGAGTCTTGTTGTATACTGTTGGCAGACTGTGTGCTGTAGCTTGTTGTTTTGATCCCTGCTGTCGGGGCCCAGTGAGCTCACACTGACACAGCTGGCTTGGGTGTAGTCATCGAGGGCACACAGAGAGTTGAAGGACATGGATCTGTGCCAACACATTTCATACATAGTGCATATCTTACAAGTACAGCTGAGAATTAGAGATAGTGGACCCTCACACTTTGCTGCGCACCCCATGATCGGCCCTCTCGGGGCCAAGCGTGCTGTGGTTTAGATTTCTTTTAAGAAAGAGAAAGCCGCACCACCACACACACACACATACAGCCGCCTTCTCTTTTGTTCTCTTCACATTTTAATGACAGAAGTATGTCAGTCTGAAACATGCCCTTTCTGTAAATGAGCATGAAAAACAAACAACTTGTTTTTTATTTATTTTTTTCAAAATTTGTTTCTGTTTTAGAAAATGCTGCCATAGCCACCAAAAGTGAGTGATATCACAGGTGCCACAAAATGGTAGCACTGACAGGAGCTCCACTTCAACTTGCTCTTTTTTTGTTCCTGTTGTTTTTGCTTTAACTAATTTTTGTGCCTATACTGCACACTAACACTACGGGTCTGACTGTGATGCACTTTTGGAGTTTTGATTGTCGCTGCCTTGCCATCCTGCCATCGTAGTTCAGTTCCCGACCCCCTTCTTGCCTTGGTCTGAGGCCATCTCCATGATTCTCCATGCTGACATTGACTGAATTCTTTGGAACAGTTCAGTTCTGTGGGGAAACCTTGGATTCTGTGTCTGCAAGACACGGTTCTGGAGGGCATTCTGAGAGCGCAGTTGCCATGGTCGTTATTATCATCATGCTGCTAACGGGACCACGCTGCTAGCAAGACCTGCTAACACTGCTAACAAGTCCATGCCGCTAACAGAATGCACTGCTAACAGTACCATGCTGCTAAAAGAACCTCACTGCTAACTGAGCCACACTTTTTTTGGACGTTATCAAGTTGTTTGAGCCACGCGATGCTTCCAACAACGTGCGTATCACAGCTAATGCTACCGTCTGATGAGGAAAACATTGGCTCCACACACGCTCGGCTCAGCATTATTAAAGCTGTGGACAGGATCACTTATGCCAGTTGTCCTGGAAGGCTGGGTAAGTCAGGCATTCATGGTTTTGAGGGTTACTTTTGAAATCAGTGATTTCTGTTGTTGGAAAAAGTTTGAGTGTGCCTTGGTCGCAAAGCTAATGCTAACTGTAATCTCCATTCATTCCTTAAGTGGTTGGTTAGCCGTTGCTGCTTTAGCTGCTAAACACGCCGACAGCGACTTTTGTGAGGGCTAACGAGCTCAGCCGTTCGGTGTGTTAGTTAAAATCCAGCCTTCGTGTCACGATTTTGTGCAGTTTTAGGTGAAATCGACAGTAGAGCTCGTTGTGTTAGCTAGCTCATGTGGAGTTAGCAGAGCTGTTTCTTCCCAACTTCCAGGACGTTCAGTGAACTGTGGCTTTCTCTCATCGTGACCGCGTGTTGTTAACTAGCAGGTTTCAAAAGCAGGTCAACCCTTCTCTGCTGGTGAAAGAAATAATTGTTCAGTTTTGTGGTCGTGCACAAGCTTTGATCCAAGCAAGGCATTCAGTTTCACATATAGGGAAACGGTGAATTTTACTTCCACAAATACGGTCAGGGTACCTGACATCTCCTGTACAGATACCCCACTGACGGTGGAGGACCATTTTTCCAGCCCTGACGCAAAAAAATTCTGCACGTATGCTAGCTAGCAATGTAAGTAGCATGTGGTGCCGGTCTCACAAACGCTACCGTAGTGTTTGTTTTGTGAGACCGGCACGCACGTGGAAGCTGCGCTGTGATGTGTTATGGGCATTAGCCAATGAAACGCGGCCCTGTGGGCGGAGCTTGGTAAGGTCCATGGGACCATGTTGCTAAGAAAATCTTAATACAGTACCAACAGAATCACTCTGCTAATAGGACTATGCTGTTAAATGAACCAAACTGCTAACAGTACCATGCTGCTAAAGAGACCATGTTGCTAAGAAAACATAACTGCCAAGATAACTACTCTGCTAATAGGACCATGTTGCCATAGATGTATTTCTCATTTCACTTTTAGCACTTTGCTTTTGTATTTTTGTTGCATGGTTTGCTATTTCTTGTTGATGTTTTTCACTTTTTGGTGAGTCGAGACGGTTCTTCTCATCCTGAGCATTTAATTATATTGTTGACGTTGTGTTGATTTTGCATATGACAATAAACCAAACCTGAAACCTGAAGTTATGTTGTAGCATATGTGTGTAAATGTCTTTGTATGTTAGTGAATGATTTGTGTCAGTGGGTGGTTGAGTGTCTCAAGCCTTCAGGTTGATATAATTAGAAACTTCCGTGCAGCTTCAGGAAAAAGTCAGCTTCCCCTTGCTTGTTTTTTTTCGCACCATTTATCTTTCTTCTGTGGTGACACGATCAGGGATTAAACGCCAAGTCCATCTTTGTGTCTCGACTTGCTCCCGTTTGTCTCTGCTGGTGGAAATCTCACATCCTGCTTCACATCAGCCAAGCAAAACAACAAGACTTGGTGAAACACATGGAGGGGAATCCCACTGATCAGCTCACATAACGATACACAGTGCCTTAATCCTGTCTTAAACGAAGGCTGGTTGCAAGGGCGTAACTTTGTGTTGAAAGTTGGTGGGGACGGAAATCGAAAATGTTGCATCTGCTTTTTTGGACAAAGTACCTGTACTTTTTTCAATTGTGTATGTCGTAATAACAATAACAGTTGTATGACACCCTTACTAGCAGTGTAACAGCTGTATGACACTGAGTAGCAGTTTAACAGCTGTATGACTCCCTGAGTTAGCATTTATCCTGTCAGATCATTGTACATTGTTATTAACACCTTCATTTTCATTACATCAGCACACAAGTTTTATACAAAAGGTCTTTGTAAGAAGGCACGATACAGAAAGACATTGTTAACAGGAATAACAATAATAAACTTTATTTAAATAGGACCTTCCAGCAACAACTTGCATTGTCCAAAGTGCATTACAAGATAATAAAGATAAAAGTTGAATGAATGAATGAAAATAATACTACAAACCGGATTCCAAAAAAGTTGGGACACTAAAAAACTGAATGCAATGATGTGGAGATGGCAAATGTCAATATTTTATTCGTAATAGAACATAGATGACAGATCAAAAGTTTAATCTGAGTAAATGTAACATTTTAAAGGAAAAATATGTTGATTCAAAATTTCAGTGTCAACAAATCCCAAAACATTTGGGACAAGTAGCAATAAGTGGCTGGAAAAAGGAAATTGAGCATATAACGAACAGCTGGAAGACCAATTAACACTAATTAGGTCAATTGGCAACATGATTGGGTATAAAAAGAGCTTCTCAGAGTGTCAGTGTCTCTCAGAAGCCAAGCTGGTAAGAGGATCACCAATTCCACCATTGTTGCACAGAAAGATAGTGCAGCAATACCAGAATGGTGTTGCCCAGCGTAAAATAGCAAAGACTTTTAAGTTATCATCATCAACCGTGCATAACATCATCAAAAGATTCAGAGAATCTGGAACAATCACTGTGCATAAGGGTCAAGGCCGTAAAACTCTACTGGATGCTCGTGATCTCCGGGCCCTTAAACGTCACTGCACCTCAAACAGGAATGCCACTGTCAAGGAAATAACAGAATGGGCTCAGGAATACTTCCAGAAAGCATTGTCAGTGAACACAATCCACTGTGCCATCCGCCGTTGCAGCTGAAACTCTACAGTGCAAAGAGGAAGCCATTTTTAAGCAAGCTCAGATGTTTTCACTGGGCCAGGGGTCATTTAAAATAGAGTGTGGTAAAATGGAAGACTGTTCTGTGGTCAGATGAGTCACGATTTGAAGTTCGTTATGGAACACTGGGATGCCATGTCATCCGGACCAGAGAGGACAAGGATAGCCCAAGTTGTTATCAACTCTCCGTTCAGAAGCCTGCATCACTGATGGTATGGGGTTGCATGAGTGCTTGTGGCATGGGCAGCTTGCACGTCTGGAAAGGCACCATTAATGCAGAGAACTATGTTCAGGTTCTAGAACAACATATGCTCCCATCTAGATGTCATCTCTTTCAAGGAAGACCCTGCATTTTTCAACAAGATAATGCCAGATCACATTCTGCAGCAATCACAACATCATGTCTACGTAGGAGAAGGATCCAGGTACTGAAATGTCCAGCCTGCAGTCCAGATCTTTCACCTATAGAGAACATTTGGCGCATCATAAAGAGGAAGGTGCAACAAAGAAGGCCCAAGACGATTGAACAGTTAGAGGCCTGTATTAGACATGAATGGGAGAGCATTCCTATTTCTAAACTTGAGAAACTGGTCTCCTCTGTCCCCAGACGTCTGTTGAGTGTTGTAAGAAGAAGGGGGGATGGCACACAGTGGTAAAAATGGACTTGTCCCAACTTTTTTTGGATTTGTTGATGCCATGAAATTTTGAAAAAACATATTTTTCTCTTAAAATGATACATTCTCTCAGTTTAAACTTTTGATCTGTGATTTGTGTTCTATTCTGAATAAAATATTAGATGTTGGCACCTCCACATCATTGCATTCAGTTTTTATTCACTATTTGTTTAGTGTCCCAACTTTTTTGGATCTGGTTTGTAAAAAACAACAACAATTAAGATTGTTATTTTCTCCCTAGCTTCATACAGTGCTCTTGATGTGTTGTGTAGAATCCACTTTGCTCATTGGGAAGAATCTTCTAAGCATATGATGTCACAATTTGGCCGATAGAAACTCTGAAAATGAAATGAAGCTATTTAGAGGACATTTAATCCGTAGGAGCTGCACTGAGTACAACAATCTATCCAGGCTTGCTCCAAACTAAAAATAGTAGGTGCACACTATCATTACAAATGCAATTACATCCATCCATCCATCCATCCATCCATCCATTTTCTTCCGCTTATCCGGGGTCGGGTCGCGGGGGTAGCAGCCTAAGTAGGGAGGCCCAGACTTCGTAGGAGAAGGATCCAGGTACTGAAATGTCCAGCCTGCAGTCCAGATCTTTCACCTATAGAGAACATTACAAATGCAATTACAGTAATTAATAAAAATAAAACAATTATCAGCATTTATTTCACAGTATTGCAGCAGCATGGCAGCATGACCTGTCTTGCCCTGCAGCATGAACGTGCTGGTACACCTGATGTTGAAACTAACAGGCAGACTCAGTGATGGAGGACTTTAAGGCTTTAGCTCTGTGTCTGCTTCAAGATAAATAAGAACATGCTCCACCTGTTTCAGAGCTTTTCAGATTGTTTTCAGCTTGTTTATTGATTCACCGTGAGTTGCTAGTAGAAGGAGCTAAATATGCTAGTAGAAGTATCTGCAGCCACTTCTTAAACTCGTCCTCCATCCCTCCTCCGTCTGCAGCAGGATGATAATACTGTTTTGTTTAAATTAAATTCACAAAGCTCAGACTAACTTCGCGCACACTGTTCACACATAAACAAACGTAGTTTTCGCTCCTCCTGAAGTCGCGCACATATTACACGCAAAACGTCATCAAAACGATTTACTTACGTTCAGGAAATGCATGCACACTGTAAACACAATAACACCATGAGTACTGTGCACCAAAACTATTTAATGACTTACTTTTTGGTCGTATTTTGCCGTGTAGGGTGATCAGACAGCTCCTCTGCACGCCATGGGAGTCTTGCAAACTGCGCAGTGCGTACTAACTAAATACAGAGCCACTGCTGGACAGAGCAGCTGTTCGGCAGTTGTTGTTGTTGGTTTTTTTTTGTTGGGGTTCGTTGACGGTGTGAAACGGAGATAACTTTTTTCTTTTCTTTCTGAGTAGCGGCATGAATGGGGTTTTAATCAGAGGGTTAGGGTTAAATGTTCAATAAAATAAAATAAAAAGTAAAATATGTGAACAAAATATTGGTGGGGACTGTCCACTAGAGGTCAGCATTGGTGGGGATTTGTCCCCACCAGTCCTTCAGGAAGTTACGCCTATGGCTGGTTGGGAAAACTGAAAAGTTTGGATGATCTATACGAGTAAAATGAGGAAAATTAAACATATTTAACCAACTGTGTTAAAACTCCCACTTCCCAAAATGTGAGGTCAAACAAGCACAGATTTGAGTAGTTTTTGCACAGCTTTAAACTAAAAGGATCAATACACACCTCAGCAGAGTGACATAAAAATGTATGTGACGTTAAAATATTGTTCTGATTTTTTGCTAGGAAAGTGAAGTGTCTCTTTTTCTGTAGTAAACCTTTTTGGAAAGATCCTTGCTGACCTCCACAATGACAAGCCCAATGACATGGAACATATCATTGTCTTCTTCTTGTTCTTCTATTGCTACTTCTTATTTTCCAGAGGCTTGTCCCTCTTCAGTGGTCATCACAGCGAGTCATCCTCCTCCACCTCACTCTGTCCTCTCTTCTGCATCCTCTGTCCTCACTCCAACTACCTTCATGTCCTCTCTAACTGCATCCATATATCTCCTTTGTCTTTTTCCTGGCAGCTGCATTTCTATCATCCTTCTACTAATATACCCACTGTCCCTCCTGGACATGTCCAAACCATCTCAGTCTGGCCTCCCTAACTTTATCTACCAGTTGTTCAACCTGTGCTGTACCTCTGATGATCTTATCTATCCTTGTCACTCCTAATACTACGTTCAGACCGAACGCTTTTTGAGCGGCCAAAAAGTGCGAAACGCCTCAAGCTGGACGCATGGGACGCATTGGTGTTCAGACCGGAACGAGAAGCAGCGGCGGCGGTGGCGGCGGGGTGTGGGAGGAGTTAGCTAAGCTTAAACTTGCTAAACGTGAAAAGTTTACAATTCAAAACTTACCCGATATCCCGACTTCCTCACTGACACTCCGCCAGGCAAGGTCCTTTTTATTTCTCCTCCATACATGAAGAGGACTTTGCGGGTTGTTTCCGTGTCTCACAAACAATACGTCACACTTGCGCAACAGCCATCCCCTCATTACTGCGACACATAGCTGACTCTCCCTCTCTCCTCCCCTGTTACTCCCTGATTGGTTGTCAGACGCGCTGAGCGGCAAAAGTTCGGCATTTTCAAATTGAGCGGTGGAGGCTGCCGCGGGCACCGCATGCACGGAAAACGCTCTGCCGCCCCTCCCGCACCGCTCAAAACGGACGTGACGCGCCGCACGACCCCTAGAGGCGCGTCCCCCATTAACTTTGCATGTAAACTGGCCGCTCCTGCAGCTCAAAACGCGTTCGGTCTGAACGTACCATAAGGAGAACCTCAGTATCTTCATTTTCCAGTTGACTTCAAGTTTTTTTTATCTTTTTGCCAATTCATTCAACCTTTATTCATACAAGTTAGTTCCCATTGAGCCTCAATGACTTATCTACAAGAGAGACTGTTAATTTTACTGTCTCCAGACCATACAACATAGCTGGTCTCACCACTGTCTTGTAAATATTTATTTTGACATTTGCTGACACCCCTTTATCACAAATCACTCCTGAAATTTGTCTCCATCCACTCCATCCTGCCTGGACTCTCTTTTTCACTTTTTTACCACATTTTCAATTTTCTTGGACAATTGACTCTTAAGTACTTGAAGTCCTGCACCTTTGTGACCTCTGCTCCATGTAGTCTCACGGTCCACCCGCCTCCCTCTCATTCACACACATGTACTCTGTCTTACTACGGCTGACTTTCATTCATCTTGTTTTAAGTTCACACCTTCACCTCTCTAAGTTATCTTCCACCTGTTCCCTGTTCTCACCACATATCACAATGTCATCTGCAAACATCATAGTCCATGGGGATTCCTGTTTGACCTCATCTGTTAGTCGGTCCATCACCAGAGCAAACAAGAAGGAGCTCAGATCCAATCCTTGATCCAATCCCACCTCCACCTTGAAGCTATCTGTTACTTCTACTGCACATCTCATCACTGTCCTGCTGTCCTCAAACTTGTTTTCTACCAGTCTAACATACTTCTCTGCCACTCCATATTTCCTCATGCAATACTACACCACATCCTTCCGCACCCTGTCATTTGCCTTTTCTAAATCCATGAAGATGCAATGAAGTTCCTTCTTGACCTTTTTGTATTTCTCCATCAGCATCATCAAAGCAAAAATGGTATCTATGGTGCTCTGTCTTGACATGAAACAATACTGTTGCTCACAAATTGTCACCTCTCATCTAAGTCTAGCTGTCACAACTCTCTCCCAGATCTTCATCATGTGACATTAACTTAATTGTCCTGTAGTTCCTACCACTCTGTGCTTAACTGTTGTTCTTAAAAATGGGCATTGACGCACTTCTTCTCCATTCCTCAGGCATTTTCTCACCCTCAAATATACCACTGAATAATCAAATCAAAAACCTCACTCTCAATCTCTTCATTTCAAACCTCCACTGGTATGTCATCAGGTCCTACTGCCTTCCCCTTCTTCATTCTTTTCAGAGCTTTCTGGACTTGACCCTCACTAATCTTTCCCATTTCCTGGTCCACAATTTATTTGACCTCTAGTCTTCTTTCTCTTTCATTATGTTCATTCATTAGCTCTTCAAAGTACTACTTCCATCTTATCGTCACTCTCCTCACTTGTTAGAACATTACCAGTCCTATCTTTAGTAAGCCTAACCTGCTGCACCTCCTTTCCAGCCTGATCCCTATGTCTCGCCAATCGGTACAAGTCCGTATTGCCTTCTTTAGTGTTCAGCCTCCCATACAACTCATCATACACCTTCTTCTTTGCCTTTGCTACCTCCCTCTTTGTTTTACATTGCATCTCCTTATATCCCTGTCACCTCTCTTCAGTCCTCTCATTCTCATGTTTCTTGTGGCTAACAGTATTCTTTGATTAGCTTCCTGCATTTCATTATTCCACCACCAGGTTTCCTTATCATCTATTCTCTGTCTGTCTGTTATTTTAGTATTTTAGTAGTATTTCTTTAAGTGTGTTTTTAGTATTTTTGTCGCTTGCTTTGGTATTTCTTTTTTTTTTTTTTTGGTGAGCCGACCCTGATAGCAAACGGATTCCGGACCGGATCCGTTCCGGATCTACCGTAGGATCCGAAACGGATGCTTAAAACGGATCCGGATCGGAGTCCACTTGCACAGCGGATCGGATCCGATTCGGATCCGGATCACAGATCCAGATCGGATATGGTCCGGACCCTATCCGGATCCACTCATTAAAGAGGGTTTTTGGGTACATCCGGCCCGGATCCGTTTTGGACCCGTTCATGGAATGTTTCATCCGGCCCGGATCCGTTTTGGACCCGTTCATGGAATGCTTCATCCGGCCCACATCCGTTTATGTTACTCATATCGGAGGTGGACTAATTTGGTCCAGAACCTTTATTTATCATGAATTGAGAGAAGTAGCTAAAAACTTGTATACCAGCTCCAAAAAGACTCCATACATCTAACCAGTTTAACATTGAACACATGAAAATAATTTATTGTGAAGCTGCAAAAGACCTAAAATTGGGTTCTGAGTATATTTACAGTTTTGAGGCTGCACAATGGCGTAGTTGGTAGTACTGTTGCAGGTGTTAAAATCCCAGCCAGATGTCTTTCTGCATGTGTTTGCATGTTCTCCGTGTACATGCATGGGTTCTCTAGGTACTTCATCTCGTCTGTTATCCACAAACTATGCTGTACTGTTCTCCCTACTCTATACCAGGACAAAACGAAGCCCCTTTTTTTCATTTATCAAGACTTTAAAGTTTTCACTTTTTAACCCAGGAAAGTTAGTTAACAGAACTCAAAAATTTAAGTACAAGATGAGACATTTTTAAAGGTAACAAAAATCAATTTTTATTAGTTTGTTGCCCTTGATCCAAGTACAGAATACATGTACGGTACTCAGAAATGTTGACTTTGTATTAATCAAAGCACATGAAACAAAACTTACAAAAAATCTCAAGCAGCTGATAATGTTTAAATACATCAAGTAGAACAAACTTGAAATGACTACACTGTTAAAATAAATAGGGTGGTTAAACTTAAAACCTTGAGTTCAAAAGCTGCCTTAAAAACAAGTTAACGCAACTTCAAATGTTTTTTTTCCAACTTAGCTAGAAAAGTAGCCCAATTTATGATGTCATTGTTTAAATATGATACCATAAGTTGAAATGACTAACTATAGAACATTATTCATTCTCCAAAAATTGAGTACTGGTACTCTTGTCAAGTAAAATTACAATCATATTCTATTTGAACTCAAATAACTAAGTTATACCCCTGTTTAATTAATGTTTACCGGTACTTGTTGTATGAACTTCATACTCTGAGTTTAAACAACTTGCAAAGTTACACTATCCATTCATAAAAACTTGTTTTCATTTGTTAAAGTAACAAACAATTACTGTATACCCAATATATACTTTCAACTCTCATGTTAAAGTTAAACTGACATACCAATTCCCTTTTTGAATTCATTTAACTCAAGATTTTAAGGCAGCAATTGAACTTAAAAAAGCAATTTAAGTAAACTAACATTTCCAAATATTGTTCCCTGTCTCCACTAAGAATGCCAAGTTCACCATTTTCCTAAAAATAATTACACCAAATATGCTTCCATTTCAAATATGAAATATTAATTTTTATCTTTCTCTATCAAATACAGATGAGACCAGCCTTAAATCAAGTGTAAAAGAAAACATTTGTCCAAGACAAGCAGAAGTGTTGACATTTACTGGAGGACCGAAACTGACAAATAAAAACAGAAATACCATATGTATATACATACATATATGTATATACATATATATATATATATATACATATATATATACATATATATATACATATATATATATATATATATATACATATATATATACACATATATATATACATATATATATATAT
>JBBPBX010054065.1:5000-17849 GCA_038048925.1 Garcialebias charrua
CCACACACAGTCTGTCACTATAATCTGTTGTTTTATTTCTTACCCACACACAGTCTGTCACTATAATCTGTTGTTTTATTTCTTACCCACACACAGTCTGTCACTATAATCTGTTGTTTTATTTCTTACCCACACACAGTCTGTCACTATAATCTGTTGTTTTATTTCTTACCCACACACAGTCTGTCACTATAATCTGTTGTTTTATTTCTTACCCACACACAGTCTGTCACTATAATCTGTTGTTTTATTTCTTACCCACACACAGTCTGTCACTATAATCTGTTGTTTTATTTCTTACCCACACACAGTCTGTCACTATAATCTGTTGTTTTATTTCTTACCCACACACAGTCTGTCACTATAATCTGTTGTTTTATTTCTTACCCACACACAGTCTGTCACTATAATCTGTTGTTTTATTTCTTACCCACACACAGTCTGTCACTATAATCTGTTGTTTTATTTCTTACCCACACACAGTCTGTCACTATAATCTGTTGTTTTATTTCTTACCCACACACAGTCTGTCACTATAATCTGTTGTTTTATTTCTTACCCACACACAGTCTGTCACTATAATCTGTTGTTTTATTTCTTACCCACACACAGTCTGTCACTATAATCTGTTGTTTTATTTCTTACCCACACACAGTCTGTCACTATAATCTGTTGTTTTATTTCTTACCCACACACAGTCTGTCACTATAATCTGTCTTTTTTATTTCTTACCCACACACAGTCTGTCACTATAATCTGTTGTTTTATTTCTTACCCACACACAGTCTGTCACTATAATCTGTCATTTTTATTTCTTACCCACACACAGTCTGTCACTATAATCTGTTGTTTTATTTCTTACCCACACACAGTCTGTCACTATAATCTGTTGTTTTATTTCTTACCCACACACAGTCTGTCACTATAATCTGTTGTTTTATTTCTTACCCACACACAGTCTGTCACTATAATCTGTTGTTTTTATTTCTTACCCACACACAGTCTGTCACTATAATCTGTTGTTTTATTTCTTACCCACACACAGTCTGTCACTATAATCTGTTGTTTTATTTCTTACCCACACACAGTCTGTCACTATAATCTGTTGTTTTATTTCTTACCCACACACAGTCTGTCACTATAATCTGTTGTTTTATTTCTTACCCACACACAGTCTGTCACTATAATCTGTTGTTTTATTTCTTACCCACACACAGTCTGTCACTATAATCTGTTGTTTTATTTCTTACCCACACACAGTCTGTCACTATAATCTGTTGTTTTATTTCTTACCCACACACAGTCTGTCACTATAATCTGTTGTTTTATTTCTTACCCACACACAGTCTGTCACTATAATCTGTTGTTTTATTTCTTACCCACACACAGTCTGTCACTATAATCTGTTGTTTTATTTCTTACCCACACACAGTCTGTCACTATAATCTGTTGTTTTATTTCTTACCCACACACAGTCTGTCACTATAATCTGTCATTTTTATTTCTTACCCACACACAGTCTGTCACTATAATCTGTTGTTTTATTTCTTACCCACACACAGTCTGTCACTATAATCTGTTGTTTTATTTCTTACCCACACACAGTCTGTCACTATAATCTGTTGTTTTATTTCTTACCCACACACAGTCTGTCACTATAATCTGTTGTTTTATTTCTTACCCACACACAGTCTGTCACTATAATCTGTTGTTTTATTTCTTACCCACACACAGTCTGTCACTATAATCTGTTGTTTTATTTCTTACCCACACACAGTCTGTCACTATAATCTGTTGTTTTATTTCTTACCCACACACAGTCTGTCACTATAATCTGTTGTTTTATTTCTTACCCACACACAGTCTGTCACTATAATCTGTTGTTTTATTTCTTACCCACACACAGTCTGTCACTATAATCTGTCATTTTTATTTCTTACCCACACACAGTCTGTCACTATAATCTGTTGTTTTATTTCTTACCCACACACAGTCTGTCACTATAATCTGTTGTTTTATTTCTTACCCACACACAGTCTGTCACTATAATCTGTTGTTTTATTTCTTACCCACACACAGTCTGTCACTATAATCTGTCATTTTTATTTCTTACCCACACACAGTCTGTCACTATAATCTGTTGTTTTATTTCTTACCCACACACAGTCTGTCACTATAATCTGTTGTTTTATTTCTTACCCACACACAGTCTGTCACTATAATCTGTTGTTTTATTTCTTACCCACACACAGTCTGTCACTATAATCTGTTGTTTTATTTCTTACCCACACACAGTCTGTCACTATAATCTGTTGTTTTATTTCTTACCCACACACAGTCTGTCACTATAATCTGTTGTTTTATTTCTTACCCACACACAGTCTGTCACTATAATCTGTTGTTTTATTTCTTACCCACACACAGTCTGTCACTATAATCTGTTGTTTTATTTCTTACCCACACACAGTCTGTCACTATAATCTGTTGTTTTATTTCTTACCCACACACAGTCTGTCACTATAATCTGTTGTTTTATTTCTTACCCACACACAGTCTGTCACTATAATCTGTTGTTTTATTTCTTACCCACACACAGTCTGTCACTATAATCTGTCATTTTTATTTCTTACCCACACACAGTCTGTCACTATAATCTGTTGTTTTATTTCTTACCCACACACAGTCTGTCACTATAATCTGTTGTTTTATTTCTTACCCACACACAGTCTGTCACTATAATCTGTTGTTTTATTTCTTACCCACACACAGTCTGTCACTATAATCTGTCATTTTTATTTCTTACCCACACACAGTCTGTCACTATAATCTGTTGTTTTATTTCTTACCCACACACAGTCTGTCACTATAATCTGTTGTTTTATTTCTTACCCACACACAGTCTGTCACTATAATCTGTTGTTTTATTTCTTACCCACACACAGTCTGTCACTATAATCTGTCATTTTTATTTCTTACCCACACACAGTCTGTCACTATAATCTGTTGTTTTATTTCTTACCCACACACAGTCTGTCACTATAATCTGTTGTTTTATTTCTTACCCACACACAGTCTGTCACTATAATCTGTTGTTTTATTTCTTACCCACACACAGTCTGTCACTATAATCTGTTGTTTTATTTCTTACCCACACACAGTCTGTCACTATAATCTGTTGTTTTATTTCTTACCCACACACAGTCTGTCACTATAATCTGTTGTTTTATTTCTTACCCACACACAGTCTGTCACTATAATCTGTTGTTTTATTTCTTACCCACACACAGTCTGTCACTATAATCTGTCATTTTTATTTCTTACCCACACACAGTCTGTCACTATAATCTGTTGTTTTATTTCTTACCCACACACAGTCTGTCACTATAATCTGTTGTTTTATTTCTTACCCACACACAGTCTGTCACTATAATCTGTTGTTTTATTTCTTACCCACACACAGTCTGTCACTATAATCTGTTGTTTTATTTCTTACCCACACACAGTCTGTCACTATAATCTGTCATTTTTATTTCTTACCCACACACAGTCTGTCACTATAATCTGTTGTTTTATTTCTTACCCACACACAGTCTGTCACTATAATCTGTTGTTTTATTTCTTACCCACACACAGTCTGTCACTATAATCTGTTGTTTTATTTCTTACCCACACACAGTCTGTCACTATAATCTGTCATTTTTATTTCTTACCCACACACAGTCTGTCACTATAATCTGTTGTTTTATTTCTTACCCACACACAGTCTGTCACTATAATCTGTTGTTTTATTTCTTACCCACACACAGTCTGTCACTATAATCTGTTGTTTTATTTCTTACCCACACACAGTCTGTCACTATAATCTGTTGTTTTATTTCTTACCCACACACAGTCTGTCACTATAATCTGTTGTTTTATTTCTTACCCACACACAGTCTGTCACTATAATCTGTTGTTTTATTTCTTACCCACACACAGTCTGTCACTATAATCTGTTGTTTTATTTCTTACCCACACACAGTCTGTCACTATAATCTGTTGTTTTATTTCTTACCCACACACAGTCTGTCACTATAATCTGTTGTTTTATTTCTTACCCACACACAGTCTGTCACTATAATCTGTTGTTTTATTTCTTACCCACACACAGTCTGTCACTATAATCTGTAGTTTTATTTCTTACCCACACACAGTCTGTCACTATAATCTGTTGTTTTATTTCTTACCCACACACAGTCTGTCACTATAATCTGTTGTTTTATTTCTTACCCACACACAGTCTGTCACTATAATCTGTTGTTTTATTTCTTACCCACACACAGTCTGTCACTATAATCTGTTGTTTTATTTCTTACCCACACACAGTCTGTCACTATAATCTGTTGTTTTATTTCTTACCCACACACAGTCTGTCACTATAATCTGTTGTTTTATTTCTTACCCACACACAGTCTGTCACTATAATCTGTCATTTTTATTTCTTACCCACACACAGTCTGTCACTATAATCTGTTGTTTTATTTCTTACCCACACACAGTCTGTCACTATAATCTGTTGTTTTATTTCTTACCCACACACAGTCTGTCACTATAATCTGTTGTTTTATTTCTTACCCACACACAGTCTGTCACTATAATCTGTAGTTTTATTTCTTACCCACACACAGTCTGTCACTATAATCTGTTGTTTTATTTCTTACCCACACACAGTCTGTCACTATAATCTGTTGTTTTATTTCTTACCCACACACAGTCTGTCACTATAATCTGTTGTTTTATTTCTTACCCACACACAGTCTGTCACTATAATCTGTTGTTTTATTTCTTACCCACACACAGTCTGTCACTATAATCTGTTGTTTTATTTCTTACCCACACACAGTCTGTCACTATAATCTGTTGTTTTATTTCTTACCCACACACAGTCTGTCACTATAATCTGTTGTTTTATTTCTTACCCACACACAGTCTGTCACTATAATCTGTAGTTTTATTTCTTACCCACACACAGTCTGTCACTATAATCTGTTGTTTTATTTCTTACCCACACACAGTCTGTCACTATAATCTGTTGTTTTATTTCTTACCCACACACAGTCTGTCACTATAATCTGTTGTTTTATTTCTTACCCACACACAGTCTGTCACTATAATCTGTTGTTTTATTTCTTACCCACACACAGTCTGTCACTATAATCTGTTGTTTTATTTCTTACCCACACACAGTCTGTCACTATAATCTGTTGTTTTATTTCTTACCCACACACAGTCTGTCACTATAATCTGTTGTTTTATTTCTTACCCACACACAGTCTGTCACTATAATCTGTTGTTTTATTTCTTACCCACACACAGTCTGTCACTATAATCTGTTGTTTTATTTCTTACCCACACACAGTCTGTCACTATAATCTGTTGTTTTATTTCTTACCCACACACAGTCTGTCACTATAATCTGTTGTTTTATTTCTTACCCACACACAGTCTGTCACTATAATCTGTTGTTTTATTTCTTACCCACACACAGTCTGTCACTATAATCTGTTGTTTTATTTCTTACCCACACACAGTCTGTCACTATAATCTGTTGTTTTATTTCTTACCCACACACAGTCTGTCACTATAATCTGTTGTTTTATTTCTTACCCACACACAGTCTGTCACTATAATCTGTTGTTTTATTTCTTACCCACACACAGTCTGTCACTATAATCTGTTGTTTTATTTCTTACCCACACACAGTCTGTCACTATAATCTGTTGTTTTATTTCTTACCCACACACAGTCTGTCACTATAATCTGTTGTTTTATTTCTTACCCACACACAGTCTGTCACTATAATCTGTTGTTTTATTTCTTACCCACACACAGTCTGTCACTATAATCTGTTGTTTTATTTCTTACCCACACACAGTCTGTCACTATAATCTGTTGTTTTATTTCTTACCCACACACAGTCTGTCACTATAATCTGTTGTTTTATTTCTTACCCACACACAGTCTGTCACTATAATCTGTTGTTTTATTTCTTACCCACACACAGTCTGTCACTATAATCTGTCATTTTTATTTCTTACCCACACACAGTCTGTCACTATAATCTGTTGTTTTATTTCTTACCCACACACAGTCTGTCACTATAATCTGTCATTTTTATTTCTTACCCACACACAGTCTGTCACTATAATCTGTCATTTTTATTTCTTACCCACACACAGTCTGTCACTATAATCTGTTGTTTTATTTCTTACCCACACACAGTCTGTCACTATAATCTGTTGTTTTATTTCTTACCCACACACAGTCTGTCACTATAATCTGTCATTTTTATTTCTTACCCACACACAGTCTGTCACTATAATCTGTTGTTTTATTTCTTACCCACACACAGTCTGTCACTATAATCTGTTGTTTTATTTCTTACCCACACACAGTCTGTCACTATAATCTGTTGTTTTATTTCTTACCCACACACAGTCTGTCACTATAATCTGTTGTTTTATTTCTTACCCACACACAGTCTGTCACTATAATCTGTTGTTTTATTTCTTACCCACACACAGTCTGTCACTATAATCTGTTGTTTTATTTCTTACCCACACACAGTCTGTCACTATAATCTGTTGTTTTATTTCTTACCCACACACAGTCTGTCACTATAATCTGTTGTTTTATTTCTTACCCACACACAGTCTGTCACTATAATCTGTTGTTTTATTTCTTACCCACACACAGTCTGTCACTATAATCTGTTGTTTTATTTCTTACCCACACACAGTCTGTCACTATAATCTGTTGTTTTATTTCTTACCCACACACAGTCTGTCACTATAATCTGTTGTTTTATTTCTTACCCACACACAGTCTGTCACTATAATCTGTTGTTTTATTTCTTACCCACACACAGTCTGTCACTATAATCTGTTGTTTTATTTCTTACCCACACACAGTCTGTCACTATAATCTGTTGTTTTATTTCTTACCCACACACAGTCTGTCACTATAATCTGTTGTTTTATTTCTTACCCACACACAGTCTGTCACTATAATCTGTTGTTTTATTTCTTACCCACACACAGTCTGTCACTATAATCTGTTGTTTTATTTCTTACCCACACACAGTCTGTCACTATAATCTGTTGTTTTATTTCTTACCCACACACAGTCTGTCACTATAATCTGTTGTTTTATTTCTTACCCACACACAGTCTGTCACTATAATCTGTTGTTTTATTTCTTACCCACACACAGTCTGTCACTATAATCTGTTGTTTTATTTCTTACCCACACACAGTCTGTCACTATAATCTGTTGTTTTATTTCTTACCCACACACAGTCTGTCACTATAATCTGTTGTTTTATTTCTTACCCACACACAGTCTGTCACTATAATCTGTTGTTTTATTTCTTACCCACACACAGTCTGTCACTATAATCTGTTGTTTTATTTCTTACCCACACACAGTCTGTCACTATAATCTGTTGTTTTATTTCTTACCCACACACAGTCTGTCACTATAATCTGTTGTTTTATTTCTTACCCACACACAGTCTGTCACTATAATCTGTTGTTTTATTTCTTACCCACACACAGTCTGTCACTATAATCTGTTGTTTTATTTCTTACCCACACACAGTCTGTCACTATAATCTGTTGTTTTATTTCTTACCCACACACAGTCTGTCACTATAATCTGTTGTTTTATTTCTTACCCACACACAGTCTGTCACTATAATCTGTTGTTTTATTTCTTACCCACACACAGTCTGTCACTATAATCTGTTGTTTTATTTCTTACCCACACACAGTCTGTCACTATAATCTGTTGTTTTATTTCTTACCCACACACAGTCTGTCACTATAATCTGTTGTTTTATTTCTTACCCACACACAGTCTGTCACTATAATCTGTTGTTTTATTTCTTACCCACACACAGTCTGTCACTATAATCTGTCATTTTTATTTCTTACCCACACACAGTCTGTCACTATAATCTGTTGTTTTATTTCTTACCCACACACAGTCTGTCACTATAATCTGTTGTTTTATTTCTTACCCACACACAGTCTGTCACTATAATCTGTAGTTTTATTTCTTACCCACACACAGTCTGTCACTATAATCTGTTGTTTTATTTCTTACCCACACACAGTCTGTCACTATAATCTGTTGTTTTATTTCTTACCCACACACAGTCTGTCACTATAATCTGTTGTTTTATTTCTTACCCACACACAGTCTGTCACTATAATCTGTTGTTTTATTTCTTACCCACACACAGTCTGTCACTATAATCTGTTGTTTTATTTCTTACCCACACACAGTCTGTCACTATAATCTGTTGTTTTATTTCTTACCCACACACAGTCTGTCACTATAATCTGTTGTTTTATTTCTTACCCACACACAGTCTGTCACTATAATCTGTTGTTTTATTTCTTACCCACACACAGTCTGTCACTATAATCTGTTGTTTTATTTCTTACCCACACACAGTCTGTCACTATAATCTGTTGTTTTATTTCTTACCCACACACAGTCTGTCACTATAATCTGTTGTTTTATTTCTTACCCACACACAGTCTGTCACTATAATCTGTTGTTTTATTTCTTACCCACACACAGTCTGTCACTATAATCTGTTGTTTTATTTCTTACCCACACACAGTCTGTCACTATAATCTGTTGTTTTATTTCTTACCCACACACAGTCTGTCACTATAATCTGTTGTTTTATTTCTTACCCACACACAGTCTGTCACTATAATCTGTTGTTTTATTTCTTACCCACACACAGTCTGTCACTATAATCTGTTGTTTTATTTCTTACCCACACACAGTCTGTCACTATAATCTGTTGTTTTATTTCTTACCCACACACAGTCTGTCACTATAATCTGTTGTTTTATTTCTTACCCACACACAGTCTGTCACTATAATCTGTTGTTTTATTTCTTACCCACACACAGTCTGTCACTATAATCTGTTGTTTTATTTCTTACCCACACACAGTCTGTCACTATAATCTGTTGTTTTATTTCTTACCCACACACAGTCTGTCACTATAATCTGTTGTTTTATTTCTTACCCACACACAGTCTGTCACTATAATCTGTTGTTTTATTTCTTACCCACACACAGTCTGTCACTATAATCTGTTGTTTTATTTCTTACCCACACACAGTCTGTCACTATAATCTGTTGTTTTATTTCTTACCCACACACAGTCTGTCACTATAATCTGTCATTTTTATTTCTTACCCACACACAGTCTGTCACTATAATCTGTTGTTTTATTTCTTACCCACACACAGTCTGTCACTATAATCTGTCATTTTTATTTCTTACCCACACACAGTCTGTCACTATAATCTGTCATTTTTATTTCTTACCCACACACAGTCTGTCACTATAATCTGTTGTTTTATTTCTTACCCACACACAGTCTGTCACTATAATCTGTTGTTTTATTTCTTACCCACACACAGTCTGTCACTATAATCTGTTGTTTTATTTCTTACCCACACACAGTCTGTCACTATAATCTGTTGTTTTATTTCTTACCCACACACAGTCTGTCACTATAATCTGTTGTTTTATTTCTTACCCACACACAGTCTGTCACTATAATCTGTTGTTTTATTTCTTACCCACACACAGTCTGTCACTATAATCTGTTGTTTTATTTCTTACCCACACACAGTCTGTCACTATAATCTGTTGTTTTATTTCTTACCCACACACAGTCTGTCACTATAATCTGTTGTTTTATTTCTTACCCACACACAGTCTGTCACTATAATCTGTTGTTTTATTTCTTACCCACACACAGTCTGTCACTATAATCTGTTGTTTTATTTCTTACCCACACACAGTCTGTCACTATAATCTGTTGTTTTATTTCTTACCCACACACAGTCTGTCACTATAATCTGTTGTTTTATTTCTTACCCACACACAGTCTGTCACTATAATCTGTTGTTTTATTTCTTACCCACACACAGTCTGTCACTATAATCTGTTGTTTTATTTCTTACCCACACACAGTCTGTCACTATAATCTGTTGTTTTATTTCTTACCCACACACAGTCTGTCACTATAATCTGTCATTTTTATTTCTTACCCACACACAGTCTGTCACTATAATCTGTTGTTTTATTTCTTACCCACACACAGTCTGTCACTATAATCTGTTGTTTTATTTCTTACCCACACACAGTCTGTCACTATAATCTGTTGTTTTATTTCTTACCCACACACAGTCTGTCACTATAATCTGTTGTTTTATTTCTTACCCACACACAGTCTGTCACTATAATCTGTTGTTTTATTTCTTACCCACACACAGTCTGTCACTATAATCTGTTGTTTTATTTCTTACCCACACACAGTCTGTCACTATAATCTGTTGTTTTATTTCTTACCCACACACAGTCTGTCACTATAATCTGTTGTTTTATTTCTTACCCACACACAGTCTGTCACTATAATCTGTTGTTTTATTTCTTACCCACACACAGTCTGTCACTATAATCTGTTGTTTTATTTCTTACCCACACACAGTCTGTCACTATAATCTGTTGTTTTATTTCTTACCCACACACAGTCTGTCACTATAATCTGTTGTTTTATTTCTTACCCACACACAGTCTGTCACTATAATCTGTTGTTTTATTTCTTACCCACACACAGTCTGTCACTATAATCTGTTGTTTTATTTCTTACCCACACACAGTCTGTCACTATAATCTGTTGTTTTATTTCTTACCCACACACAGTCTGTCACTATAATCTGTTGTTTTATTTCTTACCCACACACAGTCTGTCACTATAATCTGTTGTTTTATTTCTTACCCACACACAGTCTGTCACTATAATCTGTTGTTTTATTTCTTACCCACACACAGTCTGTCACTATAATCTGTTGTTTTATTTCTTACCCACACACAGTCTGTCACTATAATCTGTCATTTTTATTTCTTACCCACACACAGTCTGTCACTATAATCTGTTGTTTTATTTCTTACCCACACACAGTCTGTCACTATAATCTGTTGTTTTATTTCTTACCCACACACAGTCTGTCACTATAATCTGTTGTTTTATTTCTTACCCACACACAGTCTGTCACTATAATCTGTTGTTTTATTTCTTACCCACACACAGTCTGTCACTATAATCTGTTGTTTTATTTCTTACCCACACACAGTCTGTCACTATAATCTGTTGTTTTATTTCTTACCCACACACAGTCTGTCACTATAATCTGTTGTTTTATTTCTTACCCACACACAGTCTGTCACTATAATCTGTTGTTTTATTTCTTACCCACACACAGTCTGTCACTATAATCTGTTGTTTTATTTCTTACCCACACACAGTCTGTCACTATAATCTGTTGTTTTATTTCTTACCCACACACAGTCTGTCACTATAATCTGTTGTTTTATTTCTTACCCACACACAGTCTGTCACTATAATCTGTTGTTTTATTTCTTACCCACACACAGTCTGTCACTATAATCTGTTGTTTTATTTCTTACCCACACACAGTCTGTCACTATAATCTGTTGTTTTATTTCTTACCCACACACAGTCTGTCACTATAATCTGTTGGAATGTAGCCCTTGGAGCAGGAGCAGGTGAAAGAGCCATCTTCAGGTTTGCACTCTGTAGTGATGTCCTCACAAGCATTACTATCGCACAAGTCTTTGGCTTTAAAACGAAACAGAAATAGGTGATGTGATTCAAAAGCCCTTTAGCACAGCAGGTTTAAACTCCAAACATATGCAGAAATCACCAAGAAAACAAAAATCCCCCAAAGATGTTATCAAAGTCAACTAAATATTGAGTCATACTGTTTGATTTTTCATGGATACTTGTACAGAATTGTTGATTTGTGACTATATTTAATCAAACAAACTGACACCCAAAGTTTTGAAGCACTATGTTTATACATGAAACTCACCAACAAATGTTGACCCTTCGAACAAAGAGCCTGTTGTTTCTTTGGCCTTTTCAAACGTCTCTTTAACTGTCGCTTCTTTAACTCCAGCGTTTGCCTTGAAGATGATTTCTACAGATGCTTCAACTTTGGCACTTGACTTCGAGCTAACTTTGCTGCTTTGGGATTTCCTGTTAGAAAACATGAATAATAATAACAACAACAACAACAATAACAATAATACTACTAATAATAATGCATACTGTACTAGTTTTAAACTTACCGGAGTGCCACCACTGTAGATCTCAATGAATTTTTGTCTTTAAAAATGTTATCAATCTGTGTGTTTCAGGGGAAAAATGCATTTTGTTTAGGCTGCTATCTTGCATTACATACATAATGTACTTTTAATTGACTGCAACACAAATGATTTGAGGATGTCGCTTTAACTCCAGGTGGTTCCAAGCTGAGCATCAACAGAAACATCCACATCAAACAGACGGAGCGATAAATGGTTTCTTACTTCATCAGTAATTTTCTTTGAGGTGTCTTGAAATTCTTTTGTTGTCTTGTCAGCCATCTTTTCATCATAGTCAATGGTAGTTAGAGCAAGCGTTCCAGGAAAAACTTGGCCTGAAAAAATAAATAAAACATCATAAACAAGTCTCTGTTGTAAATGAGTCCTTGAGGCTCATTAAGACTAACCTGTCTAAATAAAGGTTAAATGAAAAATAAATAAATAAATCATACAGTACTTAAATGTTACAATCATGTAAATAAGGCAGTAGCAGATGCTCTTGTGGTGGTTCTCAACACCCCTTAGCTCAAAAAGAAGTAAACAATATCATACCACTTTCATTGTACAGTAATCAGGATATATATGTATATGTATGTATGTATG
>JBBPBX010054066.1:0-23612 GCA_038048925.1 Garcialebias charrua
GCAGCATGCAGCAGAGACAGTCGACCCAAGTCCTTCTGATCCACAAACACATTATTGACCCGTTCAGAACCAGTTCCACCAACAGAAAGTCCTCTGCAGGTCCAGGCAGCAGTGGGATGTAACTAAATACAAGTACTTTGTTAATGTACTTAAGTACATTTTTCATGTATCTGTACTTTACTTAAGTAGAATTAAATGTGGGTACTTTTACTTTTACTGCACTACATTTTACATGAAGTATCTGTACTTTCTACTACACTACATTTCTATAATGTGTTGAGTTACAAGTTACTTTCACGTTGCAACTTTTTGATTTGTCGTTAGTTTGAAAGTAACTGATGTTGAGAGAGTTGGTCCATTGAATCACTGCAAAGTGGACAGGTAACATTAGACCTGCCTTCAAGAAGAGCTGGACCAGTGATGTATATTCTTGTGTATAAGTCATTTAGCTGGGAGCACCCACAGCACCACTAACACACACAAAATGGATTCCACAGTGGAGAGTCAGCCAGAAGATGCACAACACCCATGACCTTATTGAAAGATTATTGAAATATTATTGAAAGACTATTGAAATATTATTGAATTATTGAAAGACTATTGAAATATTATTGAAAGACTATTGAAATATTATTGAAAGACTATTGAAATATTATTGAAAGACTATTGAAATATTATTGAAAGACTATTGAAATATTATTGAAAGACTATTGAAATATTATTGAAAGACTATTGAAATATTATTGAAAGACTATTGAAATATTATTGAAAGACTATTGAAATATTATTGAAAGACTATTGAAATATTATTGAAAGACTATTGAAATATTATTGAAAGACTATTGAAATATTATTGAAAGACTATTGAAATATTATTGAAAGACTATTGAAATATTATTGAAAGACTATTGAAATATTATTGAAAGACTATTGAAATATTATTGAAAGACTATTGAAATATTATTGAAAGACTATTGAAATATTATTGAAAGACTATTGAAATATTATTGAAAGACTATTGAAATATTATTGAAAGACTATTGAAATATTATTGAAAGACTATTGAAATATTATTGAAAGACTATTGAAATATTATTGAAAGACTATTGAAATATTATTGAAAGACTATTGAAATATTATTGAAAGACTATTGAAATATTATTGAAAGACTATTGAAATATTATTGAAAGACTATTGAAATATTATTGAAAGACTATTGAAATATTATTGAAAGACTATTGAAATATTATTGAAAGACTATTGAAATATTATTGAAAGACTATTGAAATATTATTGAAAGACTATTGAAATATTATTGAAAGACTATTGAAATATTATTGAAAGACTATTGAAATATTATTGAAAGACTATTGAAATATTATTGAAAGACTATTGAAATATTATTGAAAGACTATTGAAATATTATTGAAAGACTATTGAAATATTATTGAAAGACTATTGAAATATTATTGAAAGACTATTGAAATATTATTGAAATATTATTGAAAGACTATTGAAATATTATTGAAAGACTATTGAAATATTATTGAAATATTATTGAAAGACTATTGAAATATTATTGAAATATTATTGAAAGACTATTGAAATATTATTGAAAGACTATTGAAATATTATTGAAAGACTATTGAAATATTATTGAAAGACTATTGAAATATTATTGAAAGACTATTGAAATATTATTGAAATATTATTGAAAGACTATTGAAATATTATTGAAAGACTATTGAAATATTATTGAAATATTATTGAAAGACTATTGAAATATTATTGAAATATTATTGAAAGACTATTGAAAATTGAAAGACTATTGAAATATTATTGAAAGACTATTGAAATATTATTGAAAGACTATTGAAATATTATTGAAAGACTATTGAAATATTATTGAAAGACTATTGAAATATTATTGAAAGACTATTGAAATATTATTGAAAGACTATTGAAATATTATTGAAAGACTATTGAAATATTATTGAAAGACTATTGAAATATTATTGAAAGACTATTGAAATATTATTGAAAGACTATTGAAATATTATTGAAAGACTATTGAAATATTATTGAAAGACTATTGAAATATTATTGAAAGACTATTGAAATATTATTGAAAGACTATTGAAATATTATTGAAAGACTATTGAAATATTATTGAAAGACTATTGAAATATTATTGAAAGACTATTGAAATATTATTGAAAGACTATTGAAATATTATTGAAAGACTATTGAAATATTATTGAAAGACTATTGAAATATTATTGAAAGACTATTGAAATATTATTGAAAGACTATTGAAATATTATTGAAAGACTATTGAAATATTATTGAAAGACTATTGAAATATTATTGAAAGACTATTGAAATATTATTGAAAGACTATTGAAATATTATTGAAAGACTATTGAAATATTATTGAAAGACTATTGAAATATTATTGAAAGACTATTGAAATATTATTGAAAGACTATTGAAATATTATTGAAAGACTATTGAAATATTATTGAAAGACTATTGAAATATTATTGAAAGACTATTGAAATATTATTGAAAGACTATTGAAATATTATTGAAAGACTATTGAAATATTATTGAAAGACTATTGAAATATTATTGAAAGACTATTGAAATATTATTGAAAGACTATTGAAATATTATTGAAAGACTATTGAAATATTATTGAAAGACTATTGAAATATTATTGAAAGACTATTGAAATATTATTGAAAGACTATTGAAATATTATTGAAAGACTATTGAAATATTATTGAAAGACTATTGAAATATTATTGAAATATTATTGAAAGACTATTGAAATATTGAAATATTATTGAAAGACTATTGAAAGACTGTTCAGTACAGCAGGACAGATTCTCTCTCCCTAAAGAGCCAGACTGGACTCAAAAACTTTGAAAACCAACTTCTTCTGAACTTGAACAAGAAATTCTTGCTGCAATATTAAAATGTGTCAGTTCATGGGTGTTAGGAGAAAAGAGATGTCTCCAAATGTCTCGACACTCAGGTCCAAGTTTTGAAAATGTTGTCAGGAAGTTAAAATATTGTTCACTAGTGATCCATTACAAGGTTTAGACATTATTTTAACTAAGAGTTGATGACAAACTGGAGTTGAAATGATCAGATGTTCCTTTGTTAGGTCTAATGCTCCTTTTTTCAAACAGACAACTTTTACTTAAACATGTTTACTGCAGTTAAAATGACACATTGGTTTTACTTTGTGTCAAATAAAAACTTTCAAAGATATATTCATTCCTCTTTCTTATTTTGTTTAATGTCAGTTAACTCTGGATGTCATCCCTAAAATTCTGATGAATCACAAGTCCAAGAGTAAACACAATGAAAACATGTTTTATCTGCAGCATTGTTCATGAAAATGACTCAACACTATTAACGTATTACAGAAAATATATATACAGTAGCACACTTAATGATATTGTAGACCACTGTATTAGGTAATACATTCAGCAAGTAATTTTACTTTAATACTTTACGTATTTTTAAAAGCAAATGCTTATTTACTTGACCACACATGCAAATTTCACTTTTTAATGTTTTTTTTTACTTAACTTTGGGTATGTACTTCATAAAAAAACAGTCCTAAGGCCAAATAAATGCACCCAGTGGTTTATTTACTCTAAGTAGATTTATTTGTCTGTGATAAAAACGGTTCGTTTCTCACTTCCTGCGGTTTGTGACGTCACAAACCGCAGCCACAACCCACCACAACCTGAGTCCAGCCCCTCACCTAGCAACCCCTGGTTAGGCTCAACCCACTTCTGTATTAAACACATGACTGTTGTTTTTCATGATTTCATCTCATCTTTTGTTTATATGTTCTTAATTTCATGTGTACAGCACTTTGTTGCAGCTGTGTTTTTTAAATGGCTTTATAAATAACCCTGCGGCAACGGGACCCTCTTCTGGCGGATGGAGCGGAGCTTCAACTGTACAGCCTCGCTGCAGCCTCGCTGCAGCCTCGCAGCAGCGAGGACCTTCTCCTTACGGATTAATTTACGGGAGACACTTGGTGAACTTTGTGTGTGTCTTGACTGGAACAGCGATAACTCCCAAAATCTCCGCGTGCAACGAGCGGAGCTGGCGAACACCGGAAGAGGAACAAGCTAACATTAGCTTCGGATTCGGGTGGTCTAATGCTAAAAGGAGCAGCAAATTGCGGCGCGCTCAGACGGGTTTCGGTAAGTTATCTTAAGCTAGCACTAACAGTAAGTCAAATGAGTAATAAAAAAAGAGCTAATTTTAAAACAACAACACATTACAGATACTGGCTGTTACAGAGGGCGTAAACAGATCTTTGAAGGGCGTGGACTTCAAGAAACCGGTCGTTCAAAACGAAAGTTAAAAATGGCAGAATTAAAAAGGGTATAATTAATTATCTAAGAATTATTTTGTGTATTAAAATGAATTAATATTGTCAAGATAGCACACAGACATAACATAAAAATTTTAAAGACCTATATGTGGTCCCCTTTAAGTAAAAACATTAATATGGTAATTCTACTTTTAGTACATTTTTGTCTGTTTATTTGTACTTTTACTTAAGTACAGTGTCTGAGTACTTTCTCCACCACTGGGTCCAGTCCGGACTAGAACCCAGTAGCTAAATGGATCCATACATTAGACTGGGCAGCTGTGGCTGAGTGGTTTGAGCAGTCATCCTCCAATGCAAGAGTTGTGGGTTCAAATCCACCAGCAGTCACATGCTGAAGTGTCCCTGGGCAAGACACTGAACCTCTCATTGTCTCTGATGTGTGTCCCATCAGTGTATGAATGTGATAAATCTGTGATTATTCTCTTTACAATGATTTGTTCAATCAGCTTTGTACAGATCTAGTAGATGCTGCGTGAACGGGTCAATGAGGAACAGATTGTTGTAAAGAGCTTTGAGTGTCTTGATCAGACAGAAAGGAGCTGTATCAGTACAGTCCATTTACCATTTACTTGTTCTGACACGAGTCAGCAACCGGACAGGTTCTGTTCATCGTTCAAAAGAACCAACAGGTTGATAAATCCTCGGATTCATCTGGACCAATCGATACGAGTGAATAAAAACAGTCTGAATCATCACTGCTGCCAGGTCTGTTTGGGTCTGGGTCAGACCAGAACCTTCAGAAGATCCATGTGGACTCATAAGTCAAGACACGGATCAGAAGGTTCTCACAGAAAACAGAAAACAGCTGAAAGAGCGAGGACTGCGATCACCCTGAGCTCAGTCTGACAGGCAGGAGCCTGTTGACGACTTCACAGCTGTTCACATGTTTCCAGCTGCTAACAGCAGTTCACATGTTTCCAGCTGCTAACAGCTGTTCACATGTTTCCAGCTGCTAACAGCTGTTCACATGTTTCCAGCTGCTAACAGCTGTTCACATGTTTCCAGCTGCTAACAGCTGTTCACATGTTTCCAGCTGCTAACAGCTGTTCACATGTTTCCAGCTGCTAACAGCTGTTCACATGTTTCCAGCTGCTAACAGCTGTTCACATGTTTCCAGCTGCTAACAGCTGTTCACATGTTTCCAGCTGCTAACAGCTGTTCACATGTTTCCAGCTGCTAACAGCTGTTCACATGTTTCCAGCTGCTAACAGCTGTTCACATGTTTCCAGCTGCTAACAGCTGTTCACATGTTTCCAGCTGCTAACAGCTGTTCACATGTTTCCAGCTGCTAACAGCTGTTCACATGTTTCCAGCTGCTAACAGCTGTTCACATGTTTCCAGCTGCTAACAGCTGTTCACATGTTTCCAGCTGCTAACAGCTGTTCACATGTTTCCAGCTGCTAACAGCTGTTCACATGTTTCCAGCTGCTAACAGCTGTTCACATGTTTCCAGCTGCTAACAGCTGTTCACATGTTTCCAGCTGCTAACAGCTGTTCACATGTTTCCAGCTGCTAACAGCTGTTCACATGTTTCCAGCTGCTAACAGCTGTTCACATGTTTCCAGCTGCTAACAGCTGTTCACATGTTTCCAGCTGCTAACAGCTGTTTCCACTTCCTCTCAGTTCCTCTTCCTCACACAGTTCCTCTTCCTTACATGATTCTGAAGACGAACCAAAGACTTAAATGGTAAATGGAGCTTACTTATATAGCGCTTTCCAGCCCCTATGAGGGGCCCCAAAGCGCTTCACAGTACCAGCCATCCACCCATTCATACACACATTCATACACCGGTAGCGATAGACTGCCATGAAAGGTGCTGCCAGTCCTACCGGGAGCAACTCGGGGTTAAGTGTCTTGCCCAGGGATACAACGAGGTATGCAGTGACCGGGGATCAAACCCGGGACCTGAAGCAAATAACTGAACCAAGAATATGAAACAAAGACATGAACCAAAGACATGAACCAAAGTCCTGAACCAAAGACCTGAAACAAATACCTGAAACAAAGACATGAACCAAAGACCTGAACCAAAGACATGAACCAAAGACATGAAACAAATACCTGAAACAAAGACATGAAACAAAGACATGAACCAAAGACCTGAACCAAAGACATGAACCAAAGACATGAACCAAAGACCTGAACCAAAGACATGAACAAAAGACATGAACCAAAGACCTGAACCAAAGACATGAACAAAAGACATGAACCAAAGACATGAAACAAAGACATTAATTAAAGACCTAAACCAGTGGTCCCCAAACTACGGATGTGGCCCGCCTCCACATTTGGTCCGGCCCCCAGAACAATACCAGAGAGCATTTAGATTTTTTTTTCATGTGTGTATTTGTATTTGATAATAAAGTTGGACTTTTGCAATAAAATGTTCCTTAGTTATGAACTATTTTGAACTATTGTTCCACATTTGATTTATTGTGTTCCACCCTTCTGCGGTCTGTGCCCCTATCTGGCAACCCCCAGAACAAAATCCTAAACCCGCCCCTGTCAAAGACAGAACGGAATAATGGCGAAAAGATTAAGAGAAATTTTGATTCAGAATGCAGGGCATTTAAGCTGCAGTGGACAAAGGATTATTTTTTTGTACAATGCAAAGAAAAGGCTGTCTGTGTCATCTGTCAAGAGGCGGTGGCGGTATTCAAAGAATACAATCTGCGGCAACACTATGAATCCCGTCACAAAGACAAGTATGATAGCTTGCAAGGCCAAATGCGAGCAGACAAACTCTCAAAGCTAAAAAGTGGACTGTTAGCTCAGCAGAATACATTTGCACTTTTGTTAGAGAGGGTTATTTGGTTATTATTTATTTTATTAATAGTGTTATTATTTATTTTATTAATAGTGTTATTATTTATCTCCTGACTTTTGTGCTGTGAAGAACCCAGAGAGGGTTATTTGATTGTGCTTTCTGGAAAACAATACATTTTTACATTTAGGCACTCCTGCAATCGTCACACTTTTTCCTGTTACAAACTGACTCCGGCCCCCCACCAGAGAAGGGAACAGTTATGTGGCCCTCACAGGAAAAAGTTTGGGGACCCCTGACCTAAACCAAAGACCTGATGCAAAAAACTGAACCAAAAACATGAACCAAAGACCTGAACAAAGGTCATTAAATACCTCAACCAAAGACCTGAACCAAAGACCTGAACCCAAGACCTGACGTGAAGACCTGAACTACAGACCTGACCTGAAGACCTGAACCAAAGGCCTGACCTGAAGACCTGAAGCAAAGACCTGAAGCAAATATCTGAAGCAAAGACCTGAAGCAAAGACAAGAACCAAAGACAAGAACCAAAGACATGAACCAAAGACCTGAACCCAAGACCTGAACTACAGACCTGACCTGAAGACCTGAACCAAAGACCTGAAGCAAATATCTGAAGCAAAGACCTGAAGCAAATATCTGAAGCAAAGACCTGAAGCAAAGACAAGAACCAAAGACAAGAACCAAAGACATGAACCAAAGACATGAACCCAAGACCTGACGTGAAGACCTGAACTACAGACCTGACCTGAAGACCTGAACCAAAGACCTGACCTGAAGACCTGAAACAAAGACCTGAACCAAATATCTGAAGCAAGGACCTGAAGCAAAGACCTGAACCAAAGACAAGAACCAAAGACAAGAACCAAAGACCTGAACCAAAGTCCTGAACAAAAATCACGAACCAAAGACCTGAACCAAAAACATGACCCAAAAGGCCCAGGCATAGCTCTGCATACGGCCTGTACGCCGCTCTATGCGCGTGTTCTGTGCGCACGCGTTCACAGGCACAGCTCTGCGTTCGTTCTCGCGTTAAATGCTTGCGTTTTCGCTCCAAATTCTTGTCGTAATTTGAGCAGCTGCGCGCAGAGCGTTTACCTATGGGACAAACTGAGGTCGCTGATTGGTCATTTGCTGACACGCCTACTGAATTGATTGACAGGTCGGGTGGGGAAAGAAAGGCACGAGCTGCGCAGCGGTTTTCTGTGTTTATATGTTAATAAAACGTTCTAAAAAATAAAATAAAAACAGGGAGCGCTGGTCCAGCACAGCAGAACACCATGAAATATTTAAAACATCGCGCAGCCACGTAGGACATGAGTTTTTAGTTCGCTCGTGACAAATTCATTCATTTCCTTCTCATCGGAGGAGGAAGCGATGCGATCACTTGACTTTTGGCAAAAAAACAAAAGAAAAGGCCAGATCAGGGATGAAGAAGGGGAATTTAATACATTTGTGTTACATACAAAACAGTCCAGTTTAAGGTAATTGTACCATTGCTGTTCATCATTCTTTAGTTTGTAGCAGGTCACTTTTGTAAATGAGTCCTCGAGGCTCAATAAGATTTACCTGACTAAATAAAGGTTGAATGAATTAAATACCTCAACCAAAAACATGAACCAAAGACCTGAACTAAATACATGTACTTGAACAAAGGACATGAATTAAAGACATAAACCAAAGACCTGAACCAAAGAAACGAACCAAAAACATGAACTAAGGACCTGAACCAAAAATCTGAACCAAAGAACTGAAACAAAAACATGAACCAAAGACTTGAACCAAAGACTTGAAACCAAAACATGAACCAAAGACCTGAAGAAAAGACCCGAACCAAAGACCTGATCAATAGATCTGAACCTAAAACATGAAACAAAGACATGAACCAAAGACCTGAACAAAGGACATTAAAGACCTGATCCAAAGACCTGAACCAAAAACACAAACCAAACACCTGAACCAAAAACATGAACCATAAACATGAACCAAAGACCTGACCCAAAGACTTGAACAAAGGACATTAATGAAAGACCTAAACCAAAGACCTGATCCAAAAAAAAAACGAACCAAAAACCTGAACTAAGGACCTGAAAAAAAAACCTGAACCAAAGAACTGAAACAAAAACATGAACCAAATACCTGAACCAAAAACCTGAACCAAAGACCTGAACCAAAAACACAAACCAAAGATATGAACCAAAGGACATTAAAGACCTAAACCAAATACCTGAACCAAAGACATGAACCAAAGACCTGAACCAAATATCTGAACCAAAAACTTGAACCAAAGACATGAACCAAAGACCTGAGACAAAGACCTGAACCAAAGACATTTTCAAAGACCTGAATCAAAGACCTGACCTGAAGACCTGAACCAAACACCTGACTTGAAGACATGAACCATAGACCTGAACCCAAGACCTGAACCAAAGATCTGTACCAAATATCTGAAGGAAAGACCTGAACCAAAGACATGAACCAAAGACATGAACCAAAGACATGAACCAAAGACATGAACCAAAGACCTGACCCAAATATCTGAACCAAAGACCTGACCCAAATATCTGAATCAAAAACATGAACCAAACACCTGAACCAAAAACATGAACCATAAACATGAACCAAAGACCTGACCCAAAGACTTGAACAAAGGACATTAATGAAAGACCTAAACCAAAGACCTGATCCAAAAAAAAAACGAACCAAAAACCTGAACTAAGGACCTGAAAAAAAAACCTGAACCAAAGAACTGAAACAAAAACATGAACCAAATACCTGAACCAAAAACCTGAACCAAAGACCTGAACCAAAAACACAAACCAAAGATATGAACCAAAGGACATTAAAGACCTAAACCAAATACCTGAACCAAAGACATGAACCAAAGACCTGAACCAAATATCTGAACCAAAAACTTGAACCAAAGACATGAACCAAAGACCTGAGACAAAGACCTGAACCAAAGACATTTTCAAAGACCTGAATCAAAGACCTGACCTGAAGACCTGAACCAAACACCTGACTTGAAGACATGAACCATAGACCTGAACCCAAGACCTGAACCAAAGATCTGTACCAAATATCTGAAGGAAAGACCTGAACCAAAGACATGAACCAAAGACATGAACCAAAGACATGAACCAAAGACATGAACCAAAGACCTGACCCAAATATCTGAACCAAAGACCTGACCCAAATATCTGAATCAAAAACATGAACCAAAGACATGAACCAAAGACCTGAGACAAAGACCTGAACCAAAGACATGAACCAAAGACATGAACCAAAGACCTGACCCAAATATCTGAACCAAAAACTTGAACCAAATACATTTTCCAAAGACCTGAACCAAAGACCTGACCTGAAGACCTAAGAAAAGACCTGACCTGAAGACCTGAACCAAACACCTGACTTGAAGACATGAACCAAAGACCTGAACCCAAGACCTGAACCAAAGATCTGTACCAAATATCTGAAGGAAAGACCTGAACCAAAGACATGAACCAAAGACATGAACCAAAGACATGAACCAAAGACAAGAACCAAAGACATGAACCAAAGACATGAACCAAATAATAATAATAATAATAATTAATTCAATTTATAACGCACTTTTCATTACTGAAAATCTCAAAGTGCTATATCTGAACCAAAAACATGAACCAAAGACATGAACCAAAGACCTGACCCAAATATCTGAACCAAAAACATGAACCAAAGACATGAACCAAAGACCTGAGACAAAGACCTGAACCAAAGACATTTTCCAAAGACCTGAACCAAAGACCTGACCTGAAGGCCTAAGAAAAGACCTGACCTGAAGACCTGAACCAAACACCTGACTTGAAGACATGAACCAAAGACCTGAACCCAAGACCTGAACCAAAGATCTGTACCAAATATCTGAAGGAAAGACCTGAACCAAAGACATGAACCAAAGACATGAACCAAAGACATGAACCAAAGACATGAACCAAAGACCTGACCCAAATATCTGAACCAAAAACATGAACCAAAGACATGAACCAAAGACCTGAGACAAAGACCTGAGACAAAGACCTGAACCAAAGACCTGAGACAAAGACCTGAACCAAAGACATTTTCCAAAGACCTGAACCAAAGACCTGACCTGAAGGCCTGAACCAAACACCTGACTTGAAGACATGAACCAAAGACCTGAACCCAAGACCTGAACCAAAGATCTGTACAAAATATCTGAAGGAAAGACTTGAACCAAAGACATGAACCAAAAGCATGAACCAAAGACATGAACCAAAGACATGAACCAAAGACATGAACCAAAGACATGAACCAAAGACACAAACCAAAAACATGAACCAAAGACATGAACCAAAGACATGAACCAAAGACATGAACCAAAGACACGAACCAAAAACGTGAACCAAAGACATGAACCAAAGACATGAACCAAAGACATTAACCAAATAACTGAACAAAGGACATTAATCAGAGACCTAAACCAAAGACCTGAAGCAAAGACATGAACCAAAGACATGAACCAAAGACATGAACCAAAGACATGAACCAAAGACATGAACCAAAGACATGAACCAAAGACATGAACCAAAGACATGAACCAAAGACCTGAACCAAAGACCTGACCCAAATATCTGAACCAAAGACCTGACCCAAAGACCTGAACCAAATATCTGAACCAAAAACATGAACCAAAGACATGAACCAAAGACCTGAGACAAAGACCTGAACCAAAGACATGAACCAAAGACATGAACCAAAGACCTGACCCAAATATCTGACCCAAAAACTTGAACCAAAGACATTTGCCAAAGACCTGAACCAAAGACCTGACCTGAAGGCCTAAGAAAAGACCTGACCTGAAGACCTGAACCAAACACCTGACTTGAAGACATGAACCAAAGACCTGAACCCAAGACCTGAACCAAAGATCTGTACCAAATATCTGAAGGAAAGACCTGAACCAAAGACATGAACCAAAGACATGAACCAAAGACATGAACCAAAGACATGAGCCAAAGACCTGACCCAAATATCTGAACCAAAAACATGAACCAAAGACATGAACCAAAGAACTGAGACAAAGACCTGAACCAAAGACATGAACCAAAGACATGAACCAAAGACCTGACCCAAATATCTGAACCAAAAACATGAACCAAAGACATGAACCAAAGACCTGAGACAAAGACCTGAACCAAAGACATTTTCCAAAGACCTGAACCAAAGACCTGACTTGAAGGCCTAAGAAAAGACCTGACCTGAAGACCTGAACCAAACACCTGACTTGAAGACATGAACCAAAGACCTGATCCCAAGACCTGAACCAAAGATCTGTACCAAATATCTGAAGGAAAGACCTGAACCAAAGACATGAACCAAAGACATGAACCAAAGACCTGACCCAAATATCTGAACCAAAAACATGAACCAAAGACCTGAGACAAAGACCTGAACCAAAGACCTGACCTGAAGGCCTGAACCAAACACCTGACTTGAAGACATGAACCAAAGACCTGAACCCAAGACCTGAACCAAAGAACTGAGACAAAGACCTGAACCAAAAACATGAACCAAAGACATGAACCAAAGACCTGAGACAAAGACCTGAACCAAAGACATTTTCCAAAGACCTGAACCAAAGACCTGACTTGAAGGCCTAAGAAAAGACCTGACCTGAAGACCTGAACCAAACACCTGACTTGAAGACATGAACCAAAGACCTGAACCCAAGACCTGAACCAAAGATCTGTACCAAATATCTGAAGAAAAGACCTGAACCAAAGACATGAACCAAAGACATGAACCAAAGACATGAACCAAAGACATGAACCAAAGTCCTGACCCAAATATCTGAACCAAAAACATGAACCAAAGACATGAACCAAAGACCTGAGACAAAGACCTGAACCAAAGACCTGACCTGAAGGCCTGAACCAAACACCTGACTTGAAGACATGAACCAAAGACCTGAACCCAAGACCTGAACCAAAGATCTGTACAAAATATCTGAAGGAAAGACCTGAACCAAAGACATGAACCAAAAGCATGAACCAAAGACATGAACCAAAGACATGAACCAAAGACCTGAACCAAAGACCTGAACCAAAGACATGAACCAAAGACATGAACCAAAGACATGAACCAAAGAAACGAACCAAAAACGTGAACCAAAGACATGAACCAAAGACCTGAACCAAAGACCTGAACCAAAGACATGAACCAAAAGCATGAACCAAAGACATGAACCAAAGACATGAACCAAAGACCTGAACCAAAGACATGAACCAAAGACCTGAACCAAAGACCTGAACCAAAGACCTGAACCAAAGACCTGAACCAAAGACATGAACCAAAGACATGAACCAAAGACCTGAACCAAAGACCTGAACCAAAGAACTGAACCAAAGACATGAACCAAAGACATGAACCAAAGACCTGAACCAAAGACCTGAACCAAAGACATGAACCAAAGACATTAACCAAATAACTGAACAAAGGACATTAATCAGAGACCTAAACCAAAGACCTGAAGCAAAGACATGAAGCAAAGACATGAAGCAAAGACATGAAGCAAAGACATGAAGCAAAGACATGAACGACATTAACCAAAGACATGAACGACATTAACCAAAGACATGAACGACATTAACCAAAGACATGACCTGAAGTTCTGAACGAAAGATCTGACCAAGACCCGCTCATTCTCAATCAGTGAAACGTTTCTACTAAAAAGAAATTGTCCAGATGAACTGATTGAGAATGAGCGGATTTGATACCTGGACTATTGAGAATTAACTTTCTGATCTGACCAAGACATTAACCAAAGACATGACCTGAAGTTCTGAACGAAAGATCTGACCTGAAGACCTGACCCAAAGATCTGAACCAAAGACCGAACGCAAAAACCTAAAGATGCAATTCAAAGAAAAAACACAGACCTGACCCAAATGTCTCCAACAGTACTTGGCATTTCAGAATAAACGCATCTTAATTCAGTCAACCTTTATTTAGGCAGCGCATAATAAAACCATCAATTTGGTTCTCCTTCATGGATCAGACTAATTGCTGTACTTCTGAGTTTATCCTGATGCATGCTCTGTTTAGTTTTTGGGCAAAATAACCTTAAAAAGTTGTCAGGTCCTCTGGATGTGTTCAAAATGCGAAAAATTGTAGAAAAGTTTTTGACTTTTATCCAAAAGACATCTTCAGTCTGAGGAGCTGCAACAAACTCAGTCTTATAAATAGTACCTCTCATAGTGGATCAACCAGTTTGCTGCTGACAGGCAGCTGCTCACATGATCAAGGAGGACCATCAGCCTAACGATGGATCGTTAGATCTGAAGCTCTCGACCTTGACCTCTCTAAGTGGCTTCAAACATCTGCTAAGCTCCTGACAAGAACCAGTGCAGACATGTTCCTGTTTTTAGTTTTCTACATCGCTTTATAATCCAACTGATTTATTGTTACGTTTTCTTTTAATACCACTTTATTTTGATTTGTTAAAAAATAACATCTCAATTTGTACGCGTTCTTCATGATTGTCTATTGTTGTCGTTGTTGTCCACAGTTGTCATCCATCCATCCATCCATCTTCTTCCGCTTATCCGGGGTCGGGTCGCGGGGGTAGCAGCCTAAGTAGGGAGGCCCAGACTTCCCTCTCCCCAGCCACTTGGAGCAGCTCCTCTGGGGGAATCCCAAGGCGTTCCCAGGCCAGCCGAGAAACATAGTCCCTCCAGCGTGTCCTGGGTCTTCCTCTGGGTCTCCTCCCGGTGGGACATGCCCGGAACACCTCACCAGGGAGGCGTCCAGGAGGCATCCTAACCAGATGCCCGAGCCACCTCAACTGGCTCCTCTCGATGTGGAGAAGCAGCGGCTCTACTCCGAGTCCCTCCCGGATGACTGAGCTTCTCACCCTATCTCTAAGGGAGAGTCCAGACACCCTGCGGAGAAAACTCATTTCAGCCGCTTGTATCCGAGATCTCGTTCTTTCGGTCACAACCCAAAGCTCATGACCATAGATGAGGGTGGGAACGTAGATCGATCGGTAAATTGAGAGCTTTGCCTTTCGACTCAGCTCTCTCTTCACCACGACAGACCGGTACAGCGCCCGCTTCACTGCGGACGCTGCACCTATCCGCCTATCGATCTCACGCTCCAGTTTTCCCTCATTCGTGAACAAGAATTGTTCAGTTGTCATCACTCTGTTAAAATCAGGTGTCTCTTGTAAACGAGTCCCTGAGGCTCAATGAGATTAAGCTGTAGAAATAAAGGTTGAATGAAAAGTTAGCACCCTGATGGTTGTTTGCTATTCACAGAGGGTTGAGTGATACTAGCAATAACAGCATTGTAAGAGGGGGACAGTTGAACCCGGAGGCCTCCACCTCTGTTTAATGATGGACGGTTTCTTTTCACAAAGATGGCCTCCTTTACTCCTCTCTCAAACCATTGTTCCTCTCTATCAAGGATGTGAACATCTTCATCCCTGAAAGAGTGACCTCTGACCTGCAGATGAGTGTAGACCACAGAGTGACCTCTGACCTGGAGATGAGTGTAGACCACAGAGTGACCTTTTGGCCAGTGGCTGTTTACGGTAGTTTCCCCGATGAACCAGTCTTTAATGTATTTTGAGGTTTAAAAGCCACTGGGACGTTGTGTTTAGAAAATAAACGTCTTAATGTCTCTGAAACTCCTGCAACATCTGGAACAACCACTGGTCTGGGTCTGGGTTCCTTCTTTTCACCTGATGGCTGCTGGAGTCCTGTTTGGGTTTCTTCTTTCAGGAAGGTTCACTCAGGATATCCACATTTCTCTAGAGCCTGTCCTTCTGTCTGGCTGCTGAGTTAGTGGAGCACACCCTGGACACGTCCAGAGGACCTGATTTAACTTTTTCAGATTGTTCTACCTGGATTATTGAGCATCAGGATATTGGGTGAAATAAGTTTTGTTTTGTAGAAAGTGGGCGGGGCTTCACAGCTTCCATCTCTAAAAACGTTTCAAACTTGGACTTTTCTGCAGCTCAGAGGAACTCTGTGGTTCACATGGTCCCCCGGAGGTCCAGCTTGAACCATCAGGTTCTGGATGGAGTAAACCCAGAAACTCAGCCCGTTAAGGTTTGGACCTCCAACCAGAACCGATGGAGAGGAGACCCCCTGGACTGGACTGGGTCTCCAGGGGACCTGCAGGTGATGTAGAACCTGAACCAGGATGTGGACCTGCAGGTGATGTAGAACCTGAACCAGGATGTGGACCTGCAGATGATGTAGAACCTGAACAGGATGTGGACCTGCAGGTGATGTAGAACCTGAACAGGATGTGGACCTGCAGGTGATGTAGAACCTGAACAGGATGTGGACCTGCAGATGATGTAGAACCTGAACAGGATGTGGACCTGCAGGTGATGTAGAACCTGAACAGGATGTGGACCTGCAGGTGATGTAGAACCTGAACAGGATGTGGACCTGCAGGTGATGTAGAACCTGAACCAGGATGTGGACCTGCAGGTGATGTAGAACCTGAACAGGATGTGGACCTGCAGGTGATGTAGAACCTGAACCAGGATGTGGACCTGCAGGTGATGTAGAACCTGAACAGGATGTGGACCTGCAGGTGATGTAGAACCTGAACCAGGATGTGGACCTGCAGGTGATGTAGAACCTGAACAGGATGTGGACCTGCAGGTGATGTAGAACCTGAACCAGGATGTGGACCTGCAGGTGATGTAGAACCTGAACAGGATGTGGACCTGCAGGTGATGTAGAACCTGAACCAGGATGTGGACCTGCAGGTGATGTAGAACCTGAACAGGATGTGGACCTGCAGGTGATGTAGAACCTGAACAGGATGTGGACCTGCAGGTGATGTAGAACCTGAACCAGGATGTGGACCTGCAGGTCCAGTTGGACAACAGAAGACACAGGAGCCGGGTGTGTGCACGTGTGTGCGCGCCCGTGTTAAAAGCAAACACTCTTCATCACTAATTCATCAGCTGCATGACGTCACCGTCAGTAAATAAAACCCGCTTCCTGCTCAGAGTTTGCACCTTCATCCCTCCTCCTCTTCCTCACTCCACAACTTTCTCTGCTCTGAACTCTTCCTCCTCCACACTCTTCCTCTCTTCTTGTTCTCAGTTTGGATCTGGAGCTCCTTCATCACTTACCTTGGCTGGACGCTGATGAAGCTGAGGGCGATGAAGAGGAGGAAGCAGCTTTTCCAGCTGGCGGACACAGGAGGAGGAGGAGGAGGAGGTGCAGCCCTCGGATGTGTCCTGCTCCGCAGCTGCAGCAACAATCACATCTCCTGTCAGCCCTCCTCTTCCTCCTCTTCCTCCTCTTCCTCTGGCTCCTCCTCCCGTGTGATCGCTCGACCCTCCTCCTCTCTCTCTCCTGTTTGCTCTGTTTATCTTTTTCTCATCTTCCTCTGAGGAACTCCAGAACCTGATCCAGAACCTGATCCAGAACCTGATCCAGAACCTGATCCAGAACTTCAACACAAACATCATTTCAGGCTCTTTACTTTTGGACAGCTGTCAATCATCTGACCTCCCATCACAATTTCTTGTTGATTCTGTTCCTGTGTCCAATAAGCACAAGATCCTGAACTGTTTCAATAAACATTTTGTTGCTTCTAGTTCATTATTTGACACAGTTACAAATGGAAAATCAGCCACTTTATCTAATAATCAAACTTCTACAAATCAAATCCCTCCTACAAGTCAACCATCTGTTAATCACACCTTCTCTTTTTCTCCGTTCTCAGTCAGTGAGGTAAATAAACTGTTAAATGATCTTGATCCTAAAAAATCTGCAGGTCCAGATGAACTTCCACCTTATTTCTTAAGGCTGGCTGCTCATATCATCACAGTCCCTGTGACTCATGCCGGGTTCCCACCAAACGCTTTTTGCGCCTCCGAAGCAGCCACTTTACATTGAAAGTCTATGTGGCCGAGCATCTTGGCGCGGCGCAGCGTGACGCGGCGCGTCTTCAGCAGTTCAAGCAGCGCGGCAGTGAGCGGCAGCTGTTTTCCGCGCCCGCGTCGCATCCGAGCAGCGACTGTCAGAGTTCGTTCAAATGAACCTTGACCTACTTCGGCTGCTCGCCGCGTCGCAGCAACCAATCGGGAGAGACTCTGCTATGTGATGACGCAACAACGACAGGACTTTTTTTGGACTTTTTAAACTTAGCCCAACGAGCCTCCGGTAAGAAACTTGGCATTTGTAGAGTTGCCGCTGTCTGCTCGAGCGTTCAATCACCCCAAAAATTAAAAAAACGTTTTAACCTCAACAAAGACTTTCAGAGCTGCAGTTCGGCTCATAGAAAACCCACTCAAGTAGTAACGAGGCTCACAAACAGCTGATCTTTATCTGCCCGGTGTAAAAAAATAATAATAATAAAACGACCGGAAAAGGAGCCAGACGCTGCTCACACTGTGCGTCTTCAGACGCGTTCTGTGTGAACAGACATCTGTTGACAAGCAGCCAATCCAGCGCGTCAGGAGATTTTTTGATGCGCGCAAAGCATTAGGTGGGAACCCAGCATCACATCTTTAATCTGTCCATAAGACAAAACTCCATTCCGGATGCTTGGAAAACAGCCTTTGTTCTTCCTCTGCTGAAGGGAGGTGACCCCACCTCACTGAACAATTATCGACCGATCTCTAAACTCTGCATCTTAGCCAAGGTTCAAGAAAAACTGATAAACTCTCAGATCAAAAATTATCTGGACTCATTTAACATCTTACCTCTTCATCAATCTGGTTTCAGGAAAAAACACAGCACAACAACTGCTTCTCTGAAGGTTCTGAATGATGTTGTTGAAGCATTGGATGCTAAGGATTATTGTGCTGCACTTTTCTTAGACCTGTCTAAAGCTTTTGACACTGTGGATCATAACATCCTGTGTCATAAGCTCTCAGAAATCGGTTTCTCTGATCACACCATCGGTTGGTTTTCTAACTATCTTTCCAATCGGAGGCAATGTGTTCAACATAACGGTACTTCTTCCAGCTATTTAACAGTTAAAAATGGTGTACCACAAGGCTCAGTCTTAGGACCAACCCTCTTTACAATCTACATAGCTAATGTAGGTCAGAGCATCCCTGGTGCATCCTTACATTTCTATGCTGATGACACAGTTGTTTACTGCCGAGTTAAAACAGTTGCTAAGGCTTTCCAGATTTTGCAATCTGCTTTTGACATCATCCAGTCAAATTTGTTCTGTCTCAAACTTGTCCTAAATGATGATAAAAAACTAAGGGATGCTTTTTTTCAAACAGGAAGTCAGTCCCAGCAGTTCTTCCTCTGATTTTATCCTCAAATGGTGTCCCTATTGAGTTTGTTGATTCCTATAAATATTTGGGTATCCTGATCGATTCACATCTCTCTTTTAAACTCCACGTGGAAAACCTAGTGAAGAAACTGAAAGTTAAACTGGGTTTCTTTTTCAGAAACAGATCATGTCTAACACTGAATGTTAGGAAACACCTTGTATCTGTGACTTTCCTTCCCTCCATTGATTACGGTGACATTCTCTACATGAATGCTCCTACAAGCACCTGCAGATGTTGGATGTTGTCTATCATGGTGCATCCTGCAGATGTTGGATGTTGGCTATCATGGTGCACTAAGATTCATAACTGGCTGTGATTATCGTACCTACCACAAAAAAATCACAACAAAGTTGTCTCAAGGCACTTACAGGAACATTCACATACATAGAAAAGCCAATTTTTAAAGTTTTTTAGAGCAAAGTGCTCTGTTAGGAAATTATGGAACAATAAGATCAGTAATATAAGATGGAGCTAGGTTGTTGAGGGCTTTGTAGGTTAGAAGTAAGATTTTGAATTCAGTTCTGGATTTGACAGGGAGCCAGTGGAGAGAAACTAAAACTGGAGAGATCTGATCTCTCCCAGTAACTCCAGTTAAGACTCTGGCAGCAGCATGTTGGATCAACTGAAGACTTTTTAAAGAAGTATTTGGACACCCAGATAACAAACCATTGCAATAGTCCAGTCTAGACGTGACAAATGCATGAACCAGTTGTTCTGCATCATTTTTACATGTGATATTACGCAGGTGGAAGAAGGAGGTTCTAGTAACTTTTTTAATGTGGGGGATAAAAGACATGTCCTGATCAAAAATAACACAAAGATTTTTAACATTAGAGCTGGAGGCAGATTAATGTCATCCAAGGAGGAGAAAGACTGAAACACATTATTTATGATGTTCAGGTCCAAAAACTAAAACCTCAGTCTTGTCTGTTCAAAAGCAGAAAATTTAGGGTCATCGAGGTTTTTATGTCTTTAAGACATGTTGTAGTCTGAGTAACTGATTGGATTTATTGGGTTTAACGGACAAATATAATTGTGTATCATCAGCATAACAATGAACATTTATCCCATGCTGTTTAATAACTTTACCTAATGGAAGCATATATTAAGTAAAGAGTGTTGGTCCAAGCACTGAGACCTGAGGAACTTCATGACTATCTAAAAAAGTTAAGTCTGGTCCTCTGGACATTCAAAAAACAAAACAAAACAAAAAAAATTGTAGAAACGTTTCGTCTTTCATCCGAAAGACTTCTTCAGTCTGAGGTGCTGTATTCAGCTCAGTCTTATAAATAGCACCCTCTCACAGTGGATCAACCAGTTGGCTGATGACAGCCTGAAACCAGCTGCTCACATGATCATGGAGGACCATCAGCCTAACGATGGATCGTTAGCACCCTGATGGTTGTTTGCTATTCAAAGTTGACTGAGTGATACTAGCAATAACAGCAACAACAGTTTCGTCTTTCAGAGGAAAGATGAAACGTTGCTACAATTTTTTTGTTTTGTTTTGAATGTCCAGAGGACCAGACTTAACTTTTTTTAGACACATGGATTTTCCCTCTCAATTTTGCTCTGTTTCGTGTTAATGCTGATCTGTTTCATTTGTACTTATTTGCTCACACAGACTCATGTTCGTGCTGCTGTTCGATGTAATGTTTTTATGCTATTAGTGCTTAGTGTATTTTTAGTTGACGTTTTTCTTAGTTCATATCTTAGATGTTATTACTGTTTTTCTTTTTACATTTTATTGTTGGATGTAACTGGGACCCTGTGTTCATAATTTTGTATCCTTGAATCTTTGCTTTGAGGATGTTGATAGAGAAGTACAGAGAGGGTCAGAAAGAACTCCATTGTGTGTTTGTGGATTTAGAAAAAGCATATGACAGGGTGCCAAGAGAGGAGGTGTGGTATTGCATGAGGAAATCTGGAGTGGCAGAAAAGTATGTTAGACTGGTACAGGACATGTATGAGGACAGCAGGACATGTATGAGGACAGCAGGACATGTATGAGGACAGCAGGACATGTATGAGGACAGCAGGACATGTATGAGGACAGCAGGACATGTATGAGGACAGCAGGACATGTATGAGGACAGCAGGACATGTATGAGGACAGCAGGACATGTATGAGGACAGCAGGACATGTATGAAGACAGCAGGACATGTATGAGGACAGCAGGACATGTATGAGGACAGCAGGACATGTATGAGGACAGCAGGACATGTATGAGGACAGCAGGACATGTATGAAGACAGCAGGACATGTATGAAGACAGCAGGACATGTATGAGGACAGCAGGACATGTATGAGGACAGCAGGACATGTATGAAGACAGCAGGACATGTATGAAGACAGCAGGACATGTATGAAGACAGCAGGACATGTATGAAGACAGCAGGACATGTATGAAGACAGCAGGACATGTATGAGGACAGCAGGACATGTATGAGGACAGCAGGACATGTATGAAGACAGCAGGACATGTATGAGGACAGCAGGACATGTATGAGGACAGCAGGACATGTATGAGGACAGCAGGACATGTATGAGGACAGCAGGACATGTATGAGGACAGCAGGACATGTATGAGGACAGCAGGACATGTATGAGGACAGCAGGACATGTATGAGGACAGCAGGACATGTATGAGGACAGCAGGACATGTATGAGGACAGCAGGACATGTATGAGGACAGCAGGACATGTATGAGGACAGCAGGACATGTATGAGGACAGCAGGACATGTATGAGGACAGCAGGACATGTATGAGGACAGCAGGACATGTATGAGGACAGCAGGACATGTATGAGGACAGCAGGACATGTATGAGGACAGCAGGACATGTATGAGGACAGCAGGACATGTATGAGGACAGCAGGACATGTATGAGGACAGCAGGACATGTATGAGGACAGCAGGACATGTATGAGGACAGCAGGACATGTATGAGGACAGCAGGACATGTATGAGGACAGCAGGACATGTATGAGGACAGCAGGACATGTATGAGGACAGCAGGACATGTATGAGGACAGCAGGACATGTATGAGGACAGCAGGACATGTATGAGGACAGCAGGACATGTATGAGGACAGCAGGACATGTATGAGGACAGCAGGACATGTATGAGGACAGCAGGACATGTATGAGGACAGCAGGACATGTATGAGGACAGCAGGACATGTATGAGACAGCAGGACATGTATGAAGACAGCAGGACATGTATGAAGACAGCAGGACATGTATGAAGACAGCAGGACATGTATGAGGACAGCAGGACATGTATGAAGACAGCAGGACATGTATGAAGACAGCAGGACATGTATGAAGACAGCAGGACATGTATGAGGACAGCAGGACATGTATGAGGACAGCAGGACATGTATGAGGACAGCAGGACATGTATGAAGACAGCAGGACATGTATGAGGACAGCAGGACATGTATGAAGACAGCAGGACATGTATGAAGACAGCAGGACATGTATGAGGACAGCAGGACATGTATGAGGACAGCAGGACATGTATGAGGACAGCAGGACATGTATGAGGACAGCAGGACATGTATGAGGACAGCAGGACATGTATGAGGACAGCAGGACATGTATGAGGACAGCAGGACATGTATGAGGACAGCAGGACATGTATGAGGACAGCAGGACATGTATGAGGACAGCAGGACATGTATGAGGACAGCAGGACATGTATGAGGACAGCAGGACATGTATGAGGACAGCAGGACATGTATGAGGACAGCAGGACATGTATGAGGACAGCAGGACATGTATGAGGACAGCAGGACATGTATGAGGACAGCAGGACAGTGGTGAGATGTGCTGTAGGAGTGACAGATAGCTTCAAGGTGGAGGTGGGAGTGCATCAAGGATCGGCTCTGAGCCCCTTCTTGTTTGCTCTGGTGATGGACCGACTAACAGATGAGGTCAGGCAGGAATCCCCATGGACTATGATGTTTGCAGATGACATTGTGATCTGTGGTGAGAACAGGGAACAGGTGGAAGAGAACTTGGAGAGGTGGAGGTATTCACTTGAAAGAAGAGGAATGAAAGTCAGCCGTA